>CABHPH010153489.1:0-47343 GCA_902168325.1 Peromyscus nudipes
CTTCCCAAACTTTAGAACATGTTAGGTTTGTACTAACATTTGGTGACCCTATGCAGAATGCTTGTCCTAGTTTAGTAGTGGTGACAATGCTCAACTTCTCCTTAGAATTATATTCCAGCATTTATTATTTATTCCATTCATTTATACACTGAAATTTTATGCATCCAAATAGGGTACCTAAATATATACAATGTTAATACGTATAACATATGTATATATACCTAATATATAATATATATTAGGTAAAATGTTATAATTGAGCATACTTTTCAGAGTGTATTGAAATATATATTTTAATCATATGTTTGTGTTTATCTAAGTGTCTTTATGGGAAAGTGCAATTTGCAAAGTTTGAGATATGTAGTTTCTATGCAAAATTATGTATTCACATTTTGAAAAAAAAGGTGGGGGCAGTAGGAATGCCACTATATTTGAACCTGCCAAGTCAATTTGCATGTGTTGTTTTATAATCATTTCCTTTATAAAATTTATTGTTAAATATTTCTATATTTAATTTTTATTTGTTTTAGTTATCAAACTCTTTCCTTCATGCCATCAAGAACAATTTCCCACTGTAGGATTTTTCTGTTCCTTTCAAGTGCCATGTGTTTGGCTTTATTTGTGCTATTCCATGGGGTGTCAGAGCAATCTGAAGACCAGCAAGCAATGAAGTCTACTGTGTGCAGTTATGAGCACTTCATGTTCAATGCTGCCAAGTCTGCTTCATTGTTTCTGCTTTCTGTTATTGTTCTCCTGGTATTTACAGCTTTGTTTCAGTTCATCCCTCTTGGATGTCTCTTTATAAAAGAGTTAGACATTAAATTAAATGTTGTATATTTCCTCCCACGTAGAGTTCACCATGGGATCATTGCTATACTTTCATATTTTAAGCTTGATTTTTAGCAGTAAATAGTCTTAGAAACAGTCTAGGAACATTAAAACGCTTTAGTCTTTACTAGAAAAGTTTAATTCTTACTACTATTTATATTTTACTCATATTTAAGAAATCAAATCTTATAGTAAACACTAATAATGGAATGATTAGTCTTTTGCAAAATGTAACCTGTATTTTCCATACTTCACTTTACAGGAGATAAAGTGAAAGTCATAGTTAAAGTAACAAAAACTGTTTGTTTCCATTCCTCTCTACCTCCTCTTGAAAAGCAGCAGCTCTATAATATTTTCTCCATATGTTCTAGACTTCTCAGGTTGATGTGTGAAGTCCTTCGAGCAAACATGTGTCTCCCAAACTTTCTTTTCCTCTCCCACTTCTCTTTCAATTATAAATGTATGGCTGTCCAAAAAGATAAAGACACAAATGATATTCACAAATTATCCAAAATACTGGTTTGGAAAACCCTAGTGTTCCAGAAGTAATCTAATACTAATTTAGAATCAACTTAGGATTCTATCGTGAGAGCACTTGTCAAAAAGAAAGAAAGAAAGAAAGAAAGAAAGAAAGAAAGAAAGAAAGAAAGAAAGAAAGAAAGAAAGAAAGAAAGAAAGACAGGAAGGAAGGAAGGAAGGAAGGAAGGAAGGAAGAAAGAAAGAAAGAAAGAAACCAAAATTAAATTATATGTGGTTTTCCAAAGAAAGAAGGATGATCCAGACCCCTTTGTAGCATCACATGAAATGATGGCTACATTAGACTATGGAATAAATATCTTCACAATGAAGCAATTAATTTCTTTAGGTCTGTCTCTATCAAATAAATATTTTGTGCAATCACTTCCACTGCTTTGACTGTGTGTTTCTATTAGTGCAAACATCAAGCTCACTCACAAATAAGAGTTTGCAATTTTATTTAATAGAGCTAAATATACACTCCATTCCATCTGGCCACTAAACCAAACCATGGACAAATCAAAATCACCAGGACAGTCAAAATAAAAGAATGCAAGCAGATTACCACTAAATTGTCCACAAAATTATAAAATACAAGGAATATTAGCTGCTGATAAGAGCCACCTTTGGAAGAGAAGAAACACCAAGGACCAAACCACAAATGCTAGTAGTTACTTTGATTTGTTTTCAGAATCTTGATTTTCAGCTCAATTTACTTCTTCACATTATGCATTCCCTGATTTCCTAATGGAACAGACAGGCACCATGGTGCCAAATAATGTTCCTTAATAAGCACCTGACAGTTACGTTCCTAAATATATGTAAACAAATTTTCAGCCTTTCAAGGAAATCTTAAAATCCTTTAAAAAGTTTTCTAACACTCATCATGTATAGAATGCTTTGTTTGTGTGGCAAAATGGAATGATTTTATCTTTTGTAGCTACCTTCACATCCTCAACACATTCTGATACTATACTGAAATGCTGTAGTATAAGTCTTCTCCCTTCTTTGTACATGCCTAATTAAACAATCACCTTGAAGCTTTCTTCTGGAGTAACAGTTGAAGGCAGATGGCATGTAAATATTACAATTCTTATTAAACTTAAGCTACTACATAGAAACAATGTTTACCAGCCATCAAATGATAGTCTCTTTATGAGATGACTTAATTGCCATGGCATAAGGAGCTCTGTCTCGAAAACTGCTGACAATTTGAAGTCAGTCATGGCCATGGAATTTTTGGTTAATATGGTAGGAGCTGTGAGATGTATCAATGCCATGAATGATGTCTAAAGGTCAGTAATAACGTTTGCAAGAGTTTGTTTTTTTTTTTAATGTGACTCAACAACTACGCACACATGGATTCTAGCTATGCCATCTGTTTGTCATAGCCATGGTTCTTAGCTGGTGCTATATATAATAAATATAATATAATATACATATACACATTAGAATTATGTTGTCCAATATTTTCTTCACTAGGGCCTGTTTAATGTAAGTCTTAAATAAGCAAATTATTATAAAACATATTTATAAGTTGCACACTACCTATGGCGGGACACCTTGCACAGCCTTGATGCAGGGGGAGGGCCTTGGACATGCCTCAACTGAATGTACCAGGCTTTGCTGACTCCTCATGGAAGGCCTTACCTTGTCTGAGGAGGGAATGGGGAGTGGGTTGGGGTAGAAGGCTAGGGAGTGGGAAGAGGGAACAGAGGGAGATGTGTGGTTGGTATGTAAAATGAACAAAAATTTCTTAATTAAAAAATTACATAGTTGCTTTCTGTGCTTCAAGAATTAGTCTTATAAAAGATTGAGTTAAAATGATTTTTTCCCATAAACTTTAGGAAATGGGCATTCATTTACACACTTAGCATTTGCCTGTGGATGCCTGTTTACCACTCAAGAGTAGTGGTACTTAGGAGAATGGAGTCAATATAGAAGGCAAACTAAAGTCTTATGCAGTAGCCAACTTTATTCAGAGCCTCTGGCAATGGATACTCTGAGGGTTAAGAGGAGTCACATCAGTAAAGTGTATAATCCCAAGGGCAAGCCACAATTGATGGACAAGCAGCATGTGGCAAAACCATATTTTTTCCATAGAGGGATCAAAACAAATCACACTAGCCAGTTGTAATGAAATATCTGAAGGAAACTCACTCCTATCTGCTACATCTGTGAAGGCATGAAAACACATTCCAAGAACAATTTTATGCTTTTGAAGAAACTGAGGTCACAGACTCTTCTCTTATTTTCACAAGCACTCGGAAATCTCACGATTCCATATCCACTCATGGACCATGCTCCGACAGATGCCCTTTATGATCCTCAACAATATGAAAGGAAAAGAAAAAGTAGAGTTCACTGCAGGAGAACAATGTAGCTCCCATCCCCATTCCCTACAGTTCAGTCAAAGATACTGCCTACTCTCAATTTCTCTAGATACTTTTCTTTATCACCATCACATTAGTCTAAATCACCTGAATTTGAAATGTGTCTTATTCCAGTATTAAAATGTGTTCATTCTCAATCTTGTTTCTTGTTAACCCATTCTATAAAATACAGCTTAGTTGAGCATCTAAAAGTGAACAGAAAATATCATTTCGTGAGAGTGTTTGAAATGATGATAGGTTTATATTTCACTTAAATGAAATCCAAACTCTTTAATAAACTTAGCATATTGTTATACAGTTAATGTGTTAGTGCCACACACAACTCACACTTTGAATTATTGTATAAAGAAAGCCATGTACATTAGGCTTATGTTTCATAATGTTGAAAACATCATCTAAGAATTAGTGTCTCTCATGGAGAAGAGATCTTTCTCTCTGTGTTTGTAAGAACACAGCATGAAAGTTGTCATCTTTTTCTTTTTTACAGAAAAATAGTTTTGTTTTCAAAAGTATGAGTTTATCTTTCTTTTAAGGTTATAATAGAGTTATATCATCCCCCTTTCTCTATCTTCATTCCAAACCCTCCCTTATACCCCTCCTTGTTCTTTTTCACATTTATGGCCTCTTTAACATTCATTGTTGTTGTACACATATATGTATATATAAATACATATTCATGTATTTAAATACATAAATATAGCCTGATCAGTCCTTATAATGTTACTTTTGTGTCTGTTTCCAGTTCTGATCACCTGGTATTGGATAACCAATTGATAACCATTGGATAACCAATGTGCTTGTGCCTGAGAATGACAATTTATCCCACACTCAGCATTCCTTATTTGTCTACTTTGTATAAGGTTGAGGCCTGGCGACCTTTCCCTGTCCACTTGGGCATGGCTATCATTGTTTGCCTTGTTCAGCTCAAGTTCAGGCAGTCATAATGGTGAGACATTATACATGTAGCTTTGGACATTGATAGAAGACAGAATCTCTTAGCAAACTCTCTGATCCTCTGACTCTTAAAATCTTTACAATGCCCTCTCACCCTCAATATTCCCTGAACCTTAGGGGGAGATGCTATCTTGTAGATTTATCCATTGGGACTGGGCTCCATAACTTGGCTTTTGATTGGTTGTGATTTCTGTAATGATCTCTGTTGTGAAGGGAAGTTTCCTTGATGAGGGGTTAAAAACTACACTCATTTGTGGATATAAGAACAGACATTTAGATTGTAGTTAGGTATTATGCTGGTTTAGTAAAATGGCTGTTTTAGGATCCCTTATAAAATCCATAAATATGCTCTCTCTGGTTAATTTCTTGGTTCTCAGTATTCTTCCTGATTTCCCTCTTTTTTGAGTGGGCCTTAAGTCCAGTTAAAGAACTGTTGGTTATTCTCAAGATATGTGTGACACTAGCTAACCTCAAGGCAGGAAGAAAACTATATTTGTTTAAATCTTTTTTTTTATATTACCTGACATTGGAATTTTAAAAATATTTTTTAATGTTTAATTTGGTCATTCAAGCAATCTAAGCTATTTACAAGCCTCCATAGAACCACTAACATTTTGGTATTCCCCTTATTCAGAGTGCTATGTCTGGTTACATCCTTAAGAGGGAATCTATTGTTTAAAACTGAGTAACCCTGAATGTCTGAGAATGGAGAACAATAGAAAATGAGGGAGAATACATTCAGTATTCAACAGCTCCAAGGTCAGCCGAGCAGTCATGAAGAACACGAGAGCCAGACACTAACAAGCTTAGACGTGTGAAATGGGCAGTAGTAGGCACTGCTCAGACAGTAGAAGCTACAAGGAGATAGCTCCATCCTTGGTAACATCATCAACTGAAAATAGCATTTGAGTCTGGTAGAATCAGCAAGCAAATCAACCTTTTGGGCCACCTATGATAGAGATCCACTGCAGGAGAGGAACTGCTGCTCTGCTAAACTTCACAACAACTGTAGCTACATCCATTCATTAGGAAGACTCATGCTTAGCAGGCATCAGTGTTGCTATTGGCTTCCCCACACCAATGCACATGACAGACATCCCTGTCTAGAAACATATACCACACAGGGGAACTAACTAGGGAGTCACAAAAGAATGAGAGAACCAACCAGGCATATAGACTACGTGTGGTCTTAATCCACCCCAATATTGTTTATTCTGTGTTTTTATTTCTTTTTTTGTGTTTTATTTTAACATTCTTTTTTATTCCTCTAATTTTGTTTAACATTTTCATTTTTTCTCAACCTTTTTACTCATGTTTTTTTGTTGTTGTTATTCTACTCTATTTCAGTAGTATTTTTACTTTATCTTTTAAACTTCTATTTTGAGAAGATTTTAATGTCTTTTCTGTTTTTCTTTCTACACTTAACATTTATCTATTTAATGACTATTTTAATTCCCAAATTTTCTTTTTTTTCTTCTCTATCACTTATTTAGCTTTTCATTCATAACATTCTCTGTTACTTTCCATTTTCTTTTTTTTATTTAGTCTTATTTCACTACTTTTCCAATTTATTTCATCTTACATTTGAAAGTCCTACTTCCTCATTAAAGAAACTCAAGGTAGGAACTCAAGTCAGGAACATGGAGCCAGGAACTAAGACTGGTCACTAACTGCTGGCTAGATCTCTGAGTCACTCATGCATACACTCATGAATATCTAGCTTTCTTATGCAGCCCAGGAGCATTTTCATTGTCTTGGACCTCCTCAATCAATTAACAATGAAAATATCATGCTCAGGAATGGCCACAAGCCAATCTGATGCAGGCATTTCCTCAATCAAAGTATTTTCTCTCAAATGACTTTTGGCTCTGTCAAGTTGACAATTAAAGCTAACTAGAACATTACTCTTGCTATAAACCATTCTTTTAACCCATTAATTTATTTCAATATTTACTTTGATAAATGATTAATTTTATATCACACTCAATATTGGATTATCCAATTATTTTTTGGTGCACAGCTTCAACATGCCACTCATCAATACATGGGTAATACATACCAAAAATGAGCAAACAAATTTAAAAATTAATCCACACTTTACAGTAAAAGGAGTTAACAGACATTTATAGAATACTCCATTCAATGAAACAGTATTCTCAGCATACCATGAAACTATTTTCTAAAATAGATAACATTTTAGGATATAATGGAAGTCTTAACAAATACAAAAAGAATTGAATTAATTTCCTCTATCTTATCCAAACATAGTGGAACAAATTTAGAATTAAGTAACAAAGAAATGTTATATAAATACTTGGAAACTGAACAATATATTCTTCAATAACTAATGGTTCATTGGAAAAAAATCAGGAAAGAAATGTAAATGTTCCCAGAAACAAATGAAAATGAGATCACAACTTACCAGCATCTCTGAGATAGAACACAGGCAATAATTCCAAGAAGAAACTTTATAGCTATGAGTGCTATATAAAACTAATAAGGAAGATAACAGATAAAGAAAACTCAATTTATTAAAATGAGAGATGAAACAGAATACATTATAAAGATCACAATGAACTGAAAAAGATCATCAGGGGAATACACAGGGGATGTAAATATTCAAGCATAAAAAAGAATGGGAAAATGAAGGAGTGGTTTAAGCCTTTCTTAATCAAAATGAATAGTGTAAAAAAATCTATAGAAGCCTAAAATTTTCCAACCCAACATGGAAGGAGGGGATAATCTTGGGATTAAAAGTATAAGTGGGTGGGCCAGGTGGTGGTGGTGGTGGTGGTGGTGCATGTCTTTAGTTCCTGCACTTGGGAGGCAAAGGTGGGCAGATCTCTGAGATCGAGGCCAACCTGGTCTACAGAGTGAATTCCAGAATAGTCCCAGAGCTACACAGAGAAATTCTGTCTAGAAAAACAAAACAAAACAAAACAAACAAAAAAAAAACAAATGTTTAAAATTATAAGTGGGAATGGGGCGGTCAGAGAAAGGAGGACATGGATATAGGTTATCTAAAGCTAAAAATACGTGGGAAAACCTTAGGGAAATATAATAGAGTAAAGCTACTTAGCAAATATAATACAATAAATAAGGAGTTTGAACAGGAGTACTCCACATGTTTACAATGCTATTCCCTGATGACATGAATTATTAAGTAAAACTTTCAGTGGTTGTCATAGGATACTTCTCAATGATTTGATGGTAGATAAGATGACAGAGACACCCCAAACAGCACAGTTAATAGTCATTGCTCTTGGTTTCCTATCATAATTAACTGATAAGATGCTACTTCTAAAGATATAAGACATGGAGAAATCAACCTCAACTTATCATTAAACTCTCCTGCTAACTAGATTACACAGTGCTGCATGATTTTCTGGGGGAATAAAACACATCAATGGTCTTTTCCAGAACATGATTATGCATACTAAAATATATCTAGAAACTTGTGCCCACTGATGTAATAGTGGCATAGCATTTATGGGGTAAACAACTACTTTCTAATTGGATATGAGGTCTGCCCAACTATTCTATGTTTAGTACTATAAACCTGGTAAAAACCCATAACTGGGGAGATCATTAGGTCTCAGGGAGAATCTATTATCATTGTTTGTAAATGTATATATTGCAAAGGGCTTTATAAATGTATATGCTCATACGGATTTGTGCTGCTCTTACTTTTTTCAGAGAAGACTCTTTTTAGTGGGTAGTGGCAAATACAGAAGTTCCCAATTGGCCAATATACTGACTTAGTTAGGGTTATCATTGCTATGACAAAACACCATGACCAAAAGCAAGTAGAGGAGGAAAGTGTTTTTTTTGTTTACATTTCCAGATCATACTCCATCACTGGAGGAAGTCGGAGCAGGAACACAAGCAGGGCAGGAACTAGGAGGCATGAACTGATGCAGAGGTCATGGAGGGATGCTATTGACTAGCTTGCTCACCATAGCTTGCTCAGCCTGCTTTCTTTCCTTTTTTTTTGTTTTTTGTTTCTTGTTTTTTGTTTTTTGTTTTGGTTTTTTCAAGACAGGGTTTCTCTGTGTAGCTTTGCGCTTTTCCTGGAACTCGCTTTATAGACCAGGCTGGCCTCAAACTCACAGAGGTCCACCTGCCTCTGCATCCCAAGTGCTGGGATTAAAGGTGTGTGCCACCCCCACCCGGCTCAGCCTGCTTTCTTATAGAACTCAGGATCACCCATCCAGAGATGGCTGGATCACCCATCCAAAATGTTCTGATACCTCTCAATCAATCACTAATTAATAAAATGCCTCACAGTTAGTCTTACAAACACATTTTCTTAATTGACTTAATTTCAGTTAACTCCTTTCAGGTGTGGATGAATTATTTTATCAACTTCTCCTGACCCGCAGCACAGGAAACATTCTGGAAGAAGTGGAACAAACATTAATAGTTGAAAGATGAGTGATGAGAGATATAAAATATTGACTCCTGGACACATCATGGCTGCTTTAAAAGAAATAGTATAGGAGTCATTAAGGAGAGTTGTAGCTGAGTTTTTCCTGGTCCTGCCTAGCTCCTGCAGCCCAGCAGCTGCTTCAACCCAAGTAAATACACAGAGGTTTATATTAATTAAAACTGCTCAGCCATTAGCTCAGGCTAACTATTGACTAGCTCTTACACTTAAATTAACCCACAATTCATATTTATGTTTAGCCACACAGCTTGGTACCTTTACTCAGTTCTGCTATCACATCTTGCTTCCTCTGTGTCTGGCTGGACTCCTGACCCAGCCTTCCTGTTCCCAGCATTCTCCTCTCTGCTCGTCCCACCTATACTTCCTGCCTGGCTACTGGCTAATCAGCATTTCACTTATTAACCACCCAGAGCAACACATTCACAACATACAGAGCAATATCCACAGCAGAGAGTTTCAGGGAGGAGACTAAGAACGAATAGAGTAAAAATACATTGTACAAATATATGAAATTTTCAAAGAATAATAAAAATATATAAAAAGAAAACATTTACAAATTGGAAAATCTCAATGAGATGGATAAAATTCTAGATACTTATAATCTAGCAAAATTAATGCAATAGGATCTAAAAGCTTAGACTTACTTTATTATTAGCAACAAGATCGAAGGAATACTAGAATATCCCAACAGAGAAAAGCTTAGACTCAGACGTCGTCACTACTAAATTCTAACAAACCATTAATTCAAAGCTAGCAACCATGTCTTCCAATTTTTCCAAAAATAGATAGAAAAGGAACAGTGACAAAATCATTCTACACAGCTTGTATTGTTGCATAGATAATGAAACTGGATAAAAACACACCAAGAAATCATCCCTGGTAAATATACATGCAAAGAATCTGAGTGAAATACTTACAAGCCAAATTCAAAAACAGGGGTCAGGTTGATGGCTCAGTGATTAAACGCTTGCCATGTTAACAATGTAATTACACCATTGTGGGAGCACAGACAGGCAGATAACTTGGCCTTCATAACCACCCATACTACACAACTACTGTGTACCAGGTCCAATGGGAAAGACTGCCTCAAAACATGAGATTGAAGGTAACAGAAGGGGAAAAAGCTGACATCAACTCTTTTCTTCCAAACACAAGCACAGATGTGCATTCTCACTCTTAGACACCCAAACACATGAACAAGCACATTCAAAAAATACAAATAAAAAAGCCCCACAAATATTAATAGCAACTTCTATGACCCAGAGGTTTTGATTCTAGAAATTGAATGAAGACTCAAAATAAGTAAATTTATGAATATAATATTGTACACAGATAGATCTAAGGACAATAGTTACAATATAATATGCATATATATGTTGAACAGGCCTAGGACAAAATTCAACATATTAAATGATAAAAGACTTGAAGAGTGTAAGAATATAAATAATATGTACAAATATTACAAAGGCTAGATATGACAAATAATATACTAAATGTAGGAGAACTTAAAGCATTTCCACTATATTAATAATGAGACAAAGTTTACTTATCTCTCTAGATTTATTCAATATAGTGCTTAAAGTCTTAGCTAGATCAATAAGCAAGAGAAAGAAATGAGATACTAATAGGAATAAAGGAGTCAAACTACCTCTGTCTTTAGATGAAAAGTTCCATAAGATCCTAATGATAACATACAAAAAATTCTTATACTTGATAAAAAAAAAAGCTTTCAGGAAAAATAGTGGCATACAGAATCAACACATAAAATAAATACTATATAACACTCATGAAAATTGGAGGAAAAATCACATTCACAATAGATTCAGAAAACCAAACCAAAACAAATCTCTAAATCTAATATAAACACAGCCAACAGGATTAAAATCTTCTACAGGGCATTGAAGATGGCTCCCTGGGCAAAGCATTCATAGCATAAATAGAAGGCCCTGTATTGAAATTCCTTAATGCCATATAGAGGTAGAAATAATAGCATGTGTCTTCAATCCCAGTGCCTCTGTGGGGAGGTAAAAGGCAGAGATAAGAAAATATCCAGAAGTTTGTGAAATATCTAGGCTGACATACACAGCATAAAAAAATTCAACAAAACAAAAACCACCAAACAAGCAAGGGACCACATCTCTAACCAGGTAGAAGGCAAATACTGAAGAGTTTGTCATTTCACCTCCAAAGCATGCCGCACCATGCTACTTGGGCACCCACAGTCTCTGTCTCTCTATCTCTCTCTGTCTCTGTCTCTGTCTCTCACACACACAGTTGTTGTTTATTGTTTGTTTGTTTTTTATTTGTTTGTTTGCATGTTATGAGCACTAGCCTAGAAGCTTCATCTCAAATGGCTTTCCTGACTAAATTTCATAGTGCAGAAAGGTACTATGTATGTGTCCTAAGGTTTCTATTACCATGAAGAGACACCATGAGCATGGCAACTTAGAGAAAGTAAAACATTTAATTGGAGCTGGCTTACAGTTCAGAGATTTAGTCCAATATCATCATGGTGGGATGCATACCAGCATGCAGGCATAGTGCTGAGGAGGTAGCATCTGAAACCCCAAAGCCCACTCACAGTGACATACTTTCTCCAACAAGGCCACACCTCCTAATAATACCACTCCTTATAAGCCTATGGGGGCCATTTTGATTCAAACTACCAGAGTATACTACCAAAATTGAAAAGCAGTCATCTCCCCCAGCTGTGAGCTGTGTAAGCTACAGTAATGCCTGACTTGAAGCAACAGGCCCACTGATGAAACATGGACACAAGTTTTAGGAGAGTAATTAAACACTTTCTGATTTGATTTAAGTCTCAGTCCATGAGGTGGAACCAATATATGGTACTGTTAATGAGACAAAGAACATGTGACTGTTTAGGACATAGGCCCTACGGGAGAACCTACTACTATTTTTCTACTAAATGAGGGATTGTACGCATTCAACCACAATTTTTCAAATAATGTAACCGTATAAGGAAGGAAGAATAACTGTCATTATCACTTATTATGGACGACCTGATAGATTATCAAAAAGTCTCTCTGTAATTATCAAAATGAAGGAAGATTCAGATAAGCTATAAGTTTTTGTTTAATTTGATAATTTGCTTATTTATTCTTCCTAAATTAATACTGAGACTGCACTTAAATCTATTTCTACTGTTCTCTAATTGTTGGTATTTAAGGCAAGCAGACTCAGGTGATTATGTGCCTTTAGATTAAGGTGAACATTTCCCAATACTTACATGACAATGTGAACTTGTGTGTTAATCTTCTAAAGACAAGAACACATCCTGCTTCTAATCTGTTAATGATGTAGAAAGATAGAAGATCCATCTCCAAGACAATCCAGGCAAACGTAGCCTGGACCCATTCTTGGCTGAAAAACTCAACCTGTAGTTTGATATCAGTACTTCACAGAAAGGCTGGATCATGTCAACAGGCCAATACCTTATTCTGACCTAAAACCTCTGTTTTTAATATCCTGAATATATTTAATGCATTTTTTCCAGTATAAGAAGATGAAAAATATAAATCATTGCATGTTAAACACTGTCTATATGATTTTATATAACCTCTACAACATACCCAGGATACTAGCTCTTTTCCCATAAAAGGAATAGAATCTCACAGTTTTCTAGCAACTTAATAAATAACCCCAAAATGTCAAATATTAAAGCCTGGATCCACAATAGAATTAATATGGGACTGTGTGATTAAGTATCTAAGTTGTCAATGTAGTTACCCTATTTTATTAGGATGAAAGCCTGCATCCTACATCATGAGTCAAAATGAGCCTTCCATAGAAGGACATATAGTAAAGACATTTAGCTTTGTGAACCAGATGGTCTTTGACAGAGTTACTGAAAATACTTCTAGAGAATGAAGGCAGCCAGCCAGAAAGAAATGGATGCAGCTTTACCATCAAAACCTTACTTTAAAAGCAAGCAGCTGGCAAGATTTGTTTGACCTGAGGGGGTAGAGTTTGTTAAACATTACTTCATACCATTTCACAAAATATTCAGTTTGGTAAACAATCAGTCAACTAAAAAAATATTTTATACTCTAGAGAATTCATTCAGATTGCATTATATTCTGTAGAAGGTTCTGAAGCCATTTGTGAAGCCATTCCTCAAAGGTCGGTCAGAAACAGTCTCAGCATTGGCAGAGTCAAAACCAGAGGCTGTTCTCAGTGGATCCAAGAGAGTAGTGGGCATCAAATTCTGGTTTTCTCTTTATTAATGTAACTATGCTCACTCATACAATTCAACTTCTGTAATACAATTCAAGAATTCAAATGTCTACCTTTTAAAATTTCAAAGTAAAAGGTGAGAAATACGGTAGCATTGAGTTTAGATGCTGAGTAGTAGTTGTTCAATATATGTATGGTGTCTACTAGGCATGTGCCACATAGCTAGCAGGCTAAGTATTAATTGGTTAAAAACAATTAATTCAATAATTTTTACCAAAAGCAAGTTTTGTCAAACCACAGAGGCATCCTTAAATGTTTAAAGATATTGATGCAGCTTTGAACCCAAAGCTGAAATATTTTGGACAAGAGTTAATGGTGCAAACCATTGTTCAACTGAAAGGAACTGACCACAGACGGACCAATGCGCCCTATATTTTTTTTTTGATGATCTGAATTTATGTCCATCTTTGCCTATATATCAACTGATTTATAAATGTGTGTGCATAAAGAGAAATATTTGAAATAGCTATGTATGTCCACCAATCATACCTTTAGAAGTGCAAATATTGATTATATTAACAAATATAACAGATGATTTTATTTCATTATTTTAGTTTATTTTTTAGTATAGTTTTTATAAAATTATTTCATTTTCACACTGTTCAGCTATTTTTTCATACACACTTTCTCTGAATTTAGAGATGAAATACAATATTAAAGTAGAATTGATGTGTTTGTGAATTTAAATCATTAAAGTCCACAATGCCTATAATTGAGAAGGTTGTGTGTGTGTGTGTGTGTGTGTGTGTGTGTCTGTGTGTCTGTGTGTCTGTGTGTCTGTGTACACCTCATACAGACATTTTCCACTGTATTTCTTTCTCTTGCCTCCTTCCACTATTTTGTACTGATTTGTGACACACTTAGTTACTTAATGATACAGAACATGCTTAATTAAGTGTTTAATGCTATTCTTATTTGATAAATTAGCAAACCTAGAAAGGTAGAAACAAGATTTTTCCTGTCCCTTGCTGTATTCTCTGGTACTGCTGCAATGTATGGGATACAAAATAATTTCATAAAGAAATATGACCTAGTTAATTAAGTTATCATTCCCCCCCCCATTAGTTGAAGCATAGATGGAAGAAAAAAAGTGTGCTAACAAACTATTTGCACAAATAATCTTCTACAGGTTGACACTTTTTTTAATTCCAGGGATAATTTTTACATTTGTCTTCTGAAGATGTCTGTCTGATTTGCCATTCTTTGAGGAAGTCCACCAAAGAAAGTGTCTGTGTAGTAGATCCTGTACTCTGTCAAAGATAATCATCAGTTTCCTGCTGCTGCCAGCTGAAATGATGGTGCTGAAAATGCTCAGTTAAGCTTCTGATAGAATATCAAGGAGATTCCCACTCTGGGCTACTAGATCAATAATAATAACTTTTTCATATTTGCATAGCAAGCAGTTACACTTCCAAAGAATGCTTTCACACCTATCATCTAATTTTAACCTTACAAGAATAGGAGATGGTAAAATGTGCCAGCAACCTTTTCCATTGCTCAAACATGGGCATTCAGGATGAGAAGAGTTGAGATGAGATCATAGGTTGCATACAACTGATCTCATTGTTCTGGTCATCAGATAACCTTGTTCCATGACATAACCAGGTTTGTGATATATACAAGTATTCAAGACGTATGATTCAGCAGCATAAACACAGTTAACCAATCACTTATCACAGCTAAAGGACAAAAGGATGAAAAATACAGCCATAATATACTGTTGAGATTTTATTACTCAGAAGAGTAGCATCATCTTTGTTAGGGAGACAGTATATAGTACAAAATCACAGGTGTTGCAGCTGGATACGTGTTGACTGTTTTCCCAGCACCAGTGGGTACTAATCTTTATTGCTATATATTGAAATGGCACTGTAATATAAAGTGTTTGTTTTGAGAAGTCACATCACATACATGATAGAAGGCAATTCTATCCCATTTTCCTTTCTCTCATTGAACTATACAATATCCATTAGGTTTGTAGAAGATAGAGCTCTTCCATATTACCTTTCCCAACTATTATGTTGATTGGTTAGAGAAGTATAAACTAAAACTTTTTCTATATGCCTGAAAAATAGGGGGTGACGGACAGGATTTTTTTTTTTGTCAGTGACAGATAAGGAAAGGTTGTTTTGTAGGATTTCTTTACTTGTCAATGATTCCTATCTGAGACCTGAACAGAGAGGTAGAACAGGCACCTTGTAACTATGAAGGGTACAGCTATATGCTAAGGGTGGCTGAGGGAAAATGCAATCTCTCTACCTGCCCCTCTGCCATTCACTTCCTCATAAAATGTAATGGGATAAGTCCTTAACTCATTGATGTTTCCTTTGTATCCAAGAAAGATATTGCATCTAAAAGAATTACTTCATTTTATTCAATTTGAAGATTTCTCCATCCATCTTGGATAATATTGTTTGAGTAATATTTGTATAAGAAAAATAAATAAACAATATATTAAACACTCCAGGTCAGTGACTTAGCACTTGTCAGTCTCTGTACTAAGGTTAATGTTTGGGTAGAGAGTAAATTAGTCATTGTATTTGAGAGTCTGTATTTTGCACCTTGATGAGTAGATGACTTTGCCCAACATGGATCTAAGGGCATAATTAAACATTAAATGATTATATCTTTACAATAAATATGATGTAAAGACCTCTATTGTCACATTTTATAGATGAAGAAAGAAAGGCATAGAGAGACTCAGACACTTCCTACTATTTGCTTCCACATCCACATTTGCAATTACTCTAGCATGCTACCTTGATTTCACATGTAGACACTATAGTCACTATTTGTTTTTTTGTTTTGTTTTTTTTTTTCACAAAAATTTGGGTAGCATCATCAGGATTCTTTTGAAGACAGTGGGATGTTTATCTGGGTATTATTTATTTTAATGCTCTGAGAAGGTTTGCCTCTGAAAGACAAGTCATCATGTTATTCTTATTCATACTCTTTGTCTATGTGTTAGAGACTCAAAGAAAATGATTCCACATATATTTTTGATGCCATTAATAATGGAACACATTCCAAATGTATTCCTTGACAGTTTCTCAAAACTATTCTTGATGACAGACTCTGTTTAAAAAAAAAGCCCTAGTTTAGCCCTGCTTTAACCTTCAGGATGAGAGTACTCCATTCTTCATCACAAATTAGAAACTTATTACCTTTCTCAATTCATTCTTTTTAAAACTCTTTAATGGTCTGGTGTGGTGGTGCATGCTTTTAATCCCAGTATACAGGAGGCAGAGGCAGGTGGATCTCTGGGAGTTCAAGGCCAGGTTATACTACATAATGAATTCCAGGACACATCAAGCTATATAGTAAGACCTTGTTTCAGAAAAATAATAAAAAGAAAAGAAAAGGGTTGGGGATTTAGCTCAGTGGTAGAGTGCTTGCCTAGCAAGCACAAGGCCCTGGGTTCGATCCTCAGCTAAAAAAAAAGAGAGAGAGAAAAGAAAAGAAAAGAAATTGAAATTTTCATGTTAATCCATAGAACAGCACTTCTGTGTTCTTCTTTTAGCATCTGGAGTACCCAAGATCTAAGATGTATTTCTGTGAATTTAGAGTCTAAAATGTCACCACATGCTGAGGCTAATAATAACACATAATAATAACTGCTGTGAAGGTTGCTACCCTGTCAGTCCTATTTTTATTTCATTTAAAAAATAATAATTTCAGTGCCCATTGCTGTGCCTCTGAGTACATTTACAAATCAAAACCATATTTTACGTTTTCCAAAAGCAAAATATCAACACCTACATCATTCAGAGCTCAAGAATCAGTCAAAATGATTGCCTGGGCTGCTAGCAAAGAAAGACAGTGATTTGTAAGTGGTTGAGAGCTGATGTGGGATGTCAGTGGAGAGCCAATTTAGAAGCTCAAAGATGTGGGTAGCTTTGGAGTTTATCTGGTTCAAGTTTAATGATGCTGAATTAGTATTTCTCCCTTCATAGCAATATAATATATGAATATGAAATAACTGTCTACCTAGCATTTACCTCTATTGACAGGAGCGTTATTCTGGGACATTCCAATTTTTAAAGTTTTAATTCAATACAAGGTGTATGTAATTGCTGTTTCTCTGATGTTTTTATGTTGTAGTTAAATTGTGTTCCCAAAAGGTCAAGTTCTGTTTCTGAACTCTTTGATCTATGTTTTCAGTTTGTGGAACTGTCTTAGTTTGGGTTTTTATTGCTGTGAAGAGACACTATGACCTTAGTAACTCTTATGAGGAAAAAAATTCATTGTGGTGGCTCACTTACCGTATCAGAGTTTCAGTCCATTATGCTCATGATGGGGAGCATGGCGGCAGGCAGGCAGATGTGGAGCTAGAGCTGAGAGTGCTACAATGTGCAGGCAACAGGAAGTCAACTGATGCACTAGGTGGTATTCCGAGCATAGGAAACCTCAAAGCCTGCCCCCACAGTGACACAGTTCCTCCATCAAGGCCATACCCACTCCAACAAAGCCACACCGCCTATTATTGCCTCTCCCCATGAGATTGTGGGGGTTAATTACATTCAAACTACCACAGGATCTCTCTATATCTTGTTTCCCCTCCCAACTTTGTGTATGTGTGTCTGTGATGTTTCAGGCAACCCCACAAAGGAGAAAACTCATCTGATGATAAAAAAAAAATACTCAGGGTTCAAAACTACCTATGATTCTACTGAACCTAAGGGGCAAGTTTAGTCACAGTGATATTCTATGAAGTTATTGAGATTAGGAAGAGTGTGTTTGGTATATCTTCAGTGTCAGTATCTTTGTTACTAGTCCCCACACACACACTTCATTATATCTAAGAGTATGGTAGACACTCCCCATTCAGCCCTTCCCTACTTCCTCAGATTTCATTTTCCTTGTGGAACACTAATCAGTAGATCGTTGTTATAGTATTTTAGCATCACATCTTTTCCTCTTTGAATATTCTTTTCTGCAAATATTCTTTTCAATAATACATTATTTCCCTACTTCTTAAGTCAAATACTATAGTTTATAATCTCAAAATAACATTGATTATATCATCTAAAATCTGTAAGCCACATCAGTCATTTTTGTTTTATATTTATTCAATAACCATTTGTCTGTCTATATAGATTATAGACTCAATGGAGAAATATATTTGTTTTCTTGTTGAGTATGTATTCACACCACTTATTTCAAATTTGGTTCATTGGAAGTGGTAAGTGAACACTATTGAATAAACAATTGAATGGATAACTAAAAGGGGAATTGAACTAATAAAAATTTCAGCAAGAAAATTTGAGTGAATTGCTGACAATATATTCAGTTAAGTGTAAGAGTTCAATCCTAACTGCCTCTATGTATGTTTACACATAGGTAAGTAAACATGTATATACTTATACATGCACTTATATATGTTTGTGAGTTAAGAGGGTATGGATAAATATTGACAGAGGTGAGCTATCAAATATAAATGGAATCTAAGCACATAAGCTTGTGTTTCTGGTGAGATAATTGATAGCATATCAACTTAGACAATTTGGTTTTCTCTTCCCTTCCTGACTGAAAGAATGAGACCATTCCAAGTTTGTGAATAAATGGAGATTCAATTATTTGCAGCGTTGAGCAAGATAGGTTCGTATTCAGAGGCAGGAGGCACTACTCAGAGTCATGGTGGGGTAAGTAAGAGATAAAATGAGGAGATAAGGACAAAATAAATATAGACAAAACTGTTGAGGGAAGGAAGCTATTAAATAATCCTACCCATGCAACTGCTATGAGCTACAGTGGTAATCAGCATGGGAAGATCCACATAAAGGTGAAGAAGTGGCACTCAAACAGCAGCAATCAAAAGCAGTCTAATTTGACTGAAGTCCCATCAACAGAAAGAAATCATATCTGGTACCATAAACCTAGACAATTTGCATGGGCTAGTGAGGTCAGAGACCTTAAAAAAGAATCTATTAATGCTACTTTGATAGACCAGCATATTTTCTTACTGTAATCTAAATCTTCTCCTATACCCACAGACAAGTATAGCAACCACCCCTTATAAAAGAAGTTTCTCTTTACAGCAAACAGAGACCATCATAGTAAATCACAATGCAGAGCTCAAGAGCTTATAAGGCACCTAGACCTAAGAGATAGATACATTTACAACACAACTTTTGCAAATGGGGCTCAGGAAGTATTACTGAAGAAAGGGGCAGAAGCTAAAGAATTTTGGATAAATTACACTGTAAGGACTAGAGACAGATTTGAAGGAGCAGGAACAATGTCACTCTAGAATCCACATTCAAAGGGTAAATGCACAACATGGACCTAGACATTTAGCAAATGAATGCAAGGTGGGACTCCAGAATATTTATACTATGAGGGATTCAGCTCAATCCAAAGATTGACAGGAGCAAAATTATATATATACCCAAACAAAAGAGCTTTGACCGAGAATGAAATTGAATACAGTTTACATAATTTTATTAGCGCATACTAATACTAATTATACAAAGTAATGGATTTTATTAAGCTTTCCATATTACCACATCCTGTTGTGTGACAAGACTTTTCCTGGGGAGACTCAATACAGATGTTTACTCACCCCAGAAGGGTAGCCCATGACAGACCAAAGTAGATACTACCCAAGTCCAACTAGGTGAACCAGTAAGTTTTACTGGAGTTACTTACAAGAAAACGGGTAGGAGGTTACTTACAAGAGCAGAAATGACTCAACCAAAGCACACCTGAACATTGGTGATGGCTCACAAAATCTGGGATCCTGGAGCACACTGTAGGCAGCTCAACAAGTTGGAGAGTGTTATTTCTAAGTTATTGAGTTTGTCTAAACCTCTTCCAGGCAACTTCACTGGTTTCCCCTTCTTCAAAGCAGCTGGTTTGTGTTTTCTCTGCAGCTTGGCCTCTATGAAAGTGACTTTCAGCAACTCTCGTTGCTTATGCTGGGGGGAAGGGAACCAGTGAATCTGGTTAATTTCCGGGACTTCCTGAAACTATTTTAAGCTGTTAACCTTTATCTTCAGGAGCTTCCCTGGGAGATGATATGTTTCAGTCTCAGAGGAAACTACTACAAAAGAAACCTATATGATGATTTTTTTTTTCACTTCTCAACCTTGGTTTTCTTTTTTAAAACCTAAAATAACCCTTTCTACTTTCTTGTCCCTTTTCTTTTTGTAATATATGTTTTTATTTCTTGAGTTTATAATGTAATTACATCATTTCCTATTACCCTTTCCTTCCTAAAATCCCTCTCATATACCTTCCCTCCACTTGCTCTATCAAATACATAGTTTCACTTTTTAAATTGTTGTTGTATAAACACACACACACACACACACACACACACACACACACACACCCATATATATCCCTGTCAGTAGAATCAGAATCCATCCCTGGTGCATGAGCGGGCTTTTTGGAGCCCACTACCTATGATGGGACACCTTGTGCAGCCTTGAGGCAGGGGGAAGGGCTTAGACTTGACTCTACTAGATGTGCCTCCCCATGGGAGGCCTTGCCTTCTTGTGGCAGGAAGGGGGGGGTGGGTTGGGAAGGGGAGGCGGGGGGGGGCAGGAGGAGGGAAAAGGGGGATCTTTGGTGTGTAAAATGAATGAAAAAATTTCTTAATAAAATAAAAAAGAAAAAATACAAACTTGTTCAATATGTATGTGTATTACTTACATGTATATGTTTTCAGTGCTGACCTTTAATTATGATTGGTTATATCTTTCTATAATATATTTCATTGGCTGTAAATAGAAGCTTCTTTGATTTAGGATAGGAACTGTACTTATGTGTGGGCCAAATGATAAATATTTAGAATGCAGTAAGGTATGGTGCTGGTTTAGTAAACTGAAAATGGTAGGTTCTCCTCCAAGATCTGTGGTTCGCTTCCAAGATCTGTGACTTCATTAATCACAGGTTGGCCTCTAGGTTTCTTGTACTAGACATGATTATGCTCTTGTTGAGAAACCCTTAAATGCAATTAGGAGTTGTTGGTTACTGCCAAGATTTGCATGGCAGTGTTTCTCCCTTAGAGTTATTGTCTCAAATGGCAGAGAAGCTATACTTAGGAAGTTTCTTATCTTCTCATTTAAATTTTTATACGTGAAGAAAAAAAACCTCAAGATACTGTTCTGAGTCTGCTTATTTAATTTAACATAATGATCTTCAGTTTCACCCATTTTCCTGCCAATGTCATAAATTTGATCTGAATGTATTAGTTGTCTTTCTACACTATATCTTATATATCTTAGATCTTCATGTGCTCATGAGCATCTGTGTGCATTCCATGATGTGTCTATGATTTATAATGCAACCATTAATATAATTGTACTAGTACACATGGTATTTTAGAAGGTTTTCAGTGAAAAGCAAATGAAAATAAAACTAATAAATAAAAAATAAGGGTTAGTTTCTCATTTTCACATGAAACTGGACAACATTAAGATATTTTAAAATGAAATATATTTCATTTCTCTTTTTAAATCAGGTTCTGAGTCTTATGTATTTTATTTACTTATTACCAAGCATTTTGTACATGCATTTTCTAAAGTGTTGACACCCAGAAAACTCAGTCAAAGATTGGTTTCTTTCTTTGTTTCAATTGGTTGGTTTTTCTGTTTTTCTTTTTCTTTTGAAAGATATAGAGTTGATCTGAGAGAAAGCTACTTTAGAAAATAGGGCCAAGAAAGCCACACTATAAATGTATAAGTGCCCACACAAAACAAAAGGTGAATGACAAGTATTAGTCTGTACTTATGCAAGAAGAGAAGCCTGAAGTTACACAGAGGATATTGATATGTATTTAATCTAAATTTATTCATAAAATATTCTCTTGAAGAAATACTAGTTATTAAATCTCTAGTTTCCCTGTGCAATTGAGCAAGACTTGATGTGAATGAGTGCAAGAACCCAAGAATTATAATTCCTTTCTTTCTGAGTGTGCTATATTCTACACAGTCAAACTCTGGGTAGAGAATAGCTAGATGTATATCAAATATTTGGCTAATATTATTGTATTAGTGTTCAATATTAATGCATGTCTCTTTTATTGGTCTGTGGTGATATTTTGTTTGTGCCCTAACAAAGTTTGCCTGGAGATCAGAGTGCAGAGTTAGCCACTTGAGGTCAGGCAGTGGTAGCACACACCTTTAATCCCAGCACTTGGGAAGAGGAAACAGGAAGTGATATGGCTGGGTGAAGAGAGGAAGTGATAAGACAGGGTGGAGAGAGGAGCTCTGCCTCTTTCAGTCTGCGGATTCCTAGAGATAAGAAGTCTTTCTAGTAGCTGGCTGCTCTGCTTCTCTGATCTTTCCGCTTTCACCCTGGTATCTGACTCTGGCTTTTTATTATTAAGACCAATTAGAATTGGTGCTATATTAGGCATTCGCTGAAGTTTAAATTACAGCTACAATAAATCTTTCACAGCAACATTTCAAAAAAATGCTTTAAAAATCATGATGACACTCACACTATGTGGTGGAAAGCGAGAGAAATCCTAGAGGAGGCCTGTGGAGAAGATGGCATGGCCCACATTTTCCGTTTGGAAACGTCTTTCATGGTTATATTATGTGTTAAAATATCTAAACATTTGAAAACTCGAGAATAAAGAAATCAAAATCAATGCCACATGTGCAAAAAAAAAACCCCATGGTTTAAATAAATAATGATAGATCCACTAAAACCAGATAAGTTTTATATATACATACTTTATATATACTTTTTCATGGAGATCTTGATTCTTATTAATCTCATGCAATGATTTTTACTGGGAGGTAATTCTCACCTTATTAAAAGGTGAGATAACAGCACTGTGTTTTCCAAACTTTGCCCATTGCTTATCTTCTGTGGTCCAGCTCAGAGCTAGGTTGCATGTTTGACTTCTTAGTCATTTTTTTTTCCACCTGCCAGGTTCTATTATCCTCTTAAGTATTCTCTACTATCTTCTTTAATAGGACAATCAAAAATGTTACCATTGTATCTAACATGTTTTCTTTTTGATATAATTATCCAACCCATTCTGTTAAGGTAACAGACTTTCTCAGGAGACTTGAGGAAGAAAAAAAAAATGGTGTTATTAGCAAAATAGAATGAACATACAAAGTGCATACTACTGGCTAGAAAATAAGCTGAAGAGGTTAAAGTTGGTAATATCCAATTTTCTCAGTCTCCCTCATTGTCTAAAATGATAATCTAAAAGAGAGACACATATGTCTGAATCCCACATTAAACCATAATAGTTTATGTGAGAATAGAGAAAGTAAAAGTTAGAAATTTTCCTTCAATAGATCCAGAAAAAAATGCATTAAGAGCAGTAAAGAAAGCAATCTTTATTATTATTTTATAATACTGGCATTCCAGATAGTAAACATCAATAAAGAAGATAGAAAAAGTTTTAGCTTTTTGTAATTCATATATGATAAGTGCTTTGAGTTCCTATCTAAATATTTATTAAGCAATTTCATCATATTTAAAATTGTTTATTTTTCTAGCTGTTAATAGCTTTGAATTGTTGGTAAAATTAAATAGGACCTAAGGGTATTATTATATTCTAGTACAGAGTATCCAATGAGAGAAGGAACGGAAATGAAGCAGCAAAGCAAATGTAATGTAATGCTAAACATTGACATGACATTTTAATATGCTCCCTCTGAAACCAAGAGAGTTCAGACAATTTTCATTAAAAGTAAGGAATGATTTTCTCTCACAATTATTTCCTTTTATTAGCATGTAGTCCATCTAGCAAATACTTTTGAAATCAAAATGCTTTAGCACGAACAATAAATAATTAAATAGCATGCAAATAATTCCTAAATATCCAGTTGAACTCAATTTTAATGAATTGTACATTGGTTCAATATGCATCCTTATTTTGAAAATTTTATTACATTTAATTAATTAATTAACAGAAGGAGGAGACTATGTTTGCCATAGCACTCTTATAGAAGTCCAAGGAAAACTTGAGGGGATTGATTCTCTCTTACCATGTGGGTTCTGGGGACTGAAATCAGCTTATCAGTTTTATCAGTATGTGCCTTTACCTAATGGGCCATCTTATCAGCCTTCAGAATATATTCTAATAAATATCAATTGCTTTCAGGATCTTAGATTATGGCCTATTGTTTTAGTGATCTTTCACAGGGTCTTGGGGCTGGGAAGGCAAATCTAGTGGTAGAGTGCTTGCCTAGCATACACAAAGCCTGCCCTTTGACCTCCTGTACTACATAAGCTCAGAATGGTGGTACAGGCTTGTGTATAATCCCAGAACTGAAGAGGTCAAGGCAGGAGATCGAATTCCCAGGCCATCCTGAACTACATAATAAATTGCAGGCAGACTGACTCATCTTGCTAGCCCTGATTATTTTTTAACTTTTGTAAAGTATACATTTAAAATTTGTCTAGGTGTTTCTTAATTATTTACTTACAACCTTTGTTTGGGGGAAAATGTAACACTGTTATAAACTCTCTCTCTCATATATATACATGCAGTAGACAGGAGAGGAAAGAAAGAAATGTTTACCAGTTTTATAAAGGAGTTATCATAACTATACTTCTACACAATTGAGGATTCCATCATAGTTAGGTTGAACCAATGAAATGCAAAGCAGGGGGGTGGCTTTCTTCAGTTTGATTGGATAAATATTAATTTCTTGATATTCAACACTTTTTAGAGACTGTGATGTTTTTGGTTAATTCCACATGCTGTCTCATCTCAGCGGCCTAAAAGTGGATTATGAGAAGATAAGCTACCATTTCCCACTCACTGAAAGTTAGAATAAAGAATTAATAAAAGTCTCTAAATTTTATTGGTCTAGTATCATTAAGATTGTTGTGACTCATTTTGTAACAAAAATCAAGTTCCACAGAATTCACTCATTTCAGCACTGTCATTCCCAAAGGAAAAGAAAGACTATTCTTCCTAAATACTCAGCTCATAGACAATGGAAATAACAATAATCTTGATGAAATCATCTTCTGACCTTGATTTTATCACTTCAAATAAAAAATGAAATAGAAGAAAACTGTTGTTTGTAACATGTAGGACCTAAACAAACAAAACACAAAATCCATATTGAAACCGCTATATTGAAGACCTATGGAATCTCTTTGCAATGAGAGGACATAGGGAACTTTCTATGGGCTTTCCTTCCAAACTCCTTTAGCATGAAGGATAGGGGAAATAGATGATGTCTATCTCTGATTTTCCCTTCCTCATCTTTCAAGGCTTTCTGATATCTTTAAATTTTATATTTTCTTTGATATATATCAAATACCATTTCTGTAGAAATGTTGATTTCATTCTGTGTGTATATGTGCATGTGCTAGATACCTGTGCATGTGAGTGTGTGTCTGCATGAAAGACAGAAGGTATAAATGTGTGTCATCCTTGTTCAGTCTAGAATTCCTTTCTTTAAGTTTCATTTATGTCCAGGCAAAGTGGCATATATCTTTATCCCCAGCATTTGGGAAGCAGAGGCAAGTGTATCTCTGTGGGTTTGAGGCCATCCTAATCTATGATATGAGCTTCAGGCCAGCTAGGGATACATAGTAATATCCTGTCTCAAAAAAAATGAAAATTGTATGGGTTTACATGTGTGTGAGTGGACTTACTCATGCAGGTACATAGGAAGGTCAGAAGTTAGTATCAGTGTCTTCTTTTTTTCTTCTTCTTCTTTTCTTATATTAAGAAATTTTCTATTCATTTTACATACCAACCACAGCTACCCCTCCCCTCCCTCCTCCCACCTTCACCCCAACCCACCCTCCATTTCCACCTCCTCCAAGGCAAGGCTCAGTTGAGGCAGGTCTAAGCCCCTCCCCCTGCACCAAGGCTGTGTAAGGTGTCTTCTTAAATGGCATCTCAAACTATGTTTCAAGACAGGGTAACTCTCAATTAATGTGAAGCTTAGGATTTTGGCTCCACTGTCTCGCATGTTGATACTCTGGAATCATGATGTTTCTGGACCCTTAGTGTTGGGTATACAAGTCCTCACAGCTTCACCTTACTTTAGGGTGGGTCCTGGTACCCTCCAAGCCATTCTCCTCTTATACCACTGTAGCTAGAGTTTTTTCTCTGGGTCCTGCCAAGCCCCGGCAGTCCGACAGCCCATTTATAAAATAAACACACAGATGCTTATATTATTTTAAACTGTTTGGACTAATGGCTCAGGCTTCTAGCTATCTAGTTTTTACATCTTAAATTCATCCATTTTTATAAATCTATACCTTGCCACGTGGCTCGTGGCTTACTGGAATCTTCACATGCTGCTTGTCATGGCGGCGGCTGGCAGTGACTCTGACTCAGCCTTCCACTTCCCAGAATTCTTTTCCTCCTTGTCCTGCCTATACTTTCCTGCCTGGCCACTGGCCAATCAGTGTTTTATTTATTGACCAATCAGAGCAATTTGACATACAGACCATCCCACAGCATACCACCTTACTTCATTTATGGTTTTAAACAAGGCATGGGAGAAAGGAAAGGCAGCAGCTCCACTGTCATTTCTTGTGGCTGGGGTAGGCAGTGCCCAACTTGGTGCCACCTGTGACCTAACCAAGAGCCCTGGTGTTAATGAGAAAGTACAGGGTGGGGAGGTGGAAAAGTGAATGACATGGTTCATGGGCTGGGGAGAGAGGCAGATATGGAGAGGTGAGGTGGTGAGGATGGGCTGACATGAATGGCTAGCTGGCCACAGGTAGATGCCTAGGCCTGGGTTATACCCAAGGAACAGGTCCTGGTCCAGGGCTCTGGAGCAGCCAAATGCCCTGTGTTGATGTCTGTGGCTCATGTCACCACTGGGGACCATGCAAGGGTGTGGGGGTATTGTGTTCTCCAAAATATTGTGTACCTTAATAAACTTATCTGGGGTCAGAGACGGAATAGCCACAATATGAAACAGAGGTTAGGCAGTGGTAGCATACGCCTTTAATCCTAGCATTCGAGAGGCAGAAATTCATGTGTTCAAGGATATACCCAAGCATGGTGACCCACGCCTTTAATCCCAGAAAGCACGCCTTTAATCCCAGGGAGTGGTGGTAGAAAGCAGAAAGGTATATAAGGCGTGAGGACCAGAAACTAGAGGCATTTGCCCTGGAGAGGCCTTTGGCCTGGAGAAGCCTTTGGCCTGGAGAAGCATGTGGCTGGTTAAGCTTTCAGGCTTCTAGCAGCAGTTCAGCTGAGACCCATTCTGGATGAGGGCTTGGGGCATCCAGTCTGAGGAAACAAGACCAGCTGAGGATCCAGCGAGGTGAGATAGCTGTGGCTTATTCTGTCTCTCTGACCTTCCAGTGTTCACCCCAATAACTGGCCTCAGGTTTGATTTTATTAATAAGAACTTTTAAGATTCATGCTACACAAGGGCCTGTGGTCTGGGCTGCCACAGAGACCATGACAATCTGGGTGGCTTGTCTACCTAGGGCCATGGTGGCATCCTGGCCCAGGCTGCTACCTAGGACCATGTCTGAGTCCAAGGTCCTACTACAGGTAGGGTCTGTATTGATGTCTGTGGCCCACATTGCCACCGAAGGCCACATAGACACTCAGGGACTGGGCCAGAACCTGTGGCTGTGAGGGCATCTGAAGGCCGTGCTGCCACCAAGGACATCCTGATCTAAGTAGCCTGTGCTGTCACCAGGGCACCATGTCTTGGTGTAGCAGGAATCTTAAAAGTTCTCGCCAGTTCCTCAGCTGGTCCTGTTTCCTCAGACTGGATGCCCCTGAGTCCTCATCCAGAATGAATCTCAGCTGAACTGCTGCTCAAAAGCCTGAATACTTAACCAGCCAAATGCTTCTAGTTTCTGTTTCTCCCGCCTTATATACCTTTCTGCTTTCTACCACCACTCCCTGGGATTAAAGGCGTGTGTCACCATGCCTGGGTGTTTCCAATGTGACCTTGAACTCACAGAGATCCAGAGGGATTTCTACCTCTGAAATGCTAGGATTAAAGGTGTGAGTGCTACCATTTTCTAGCCTTTGTATCTAGTGGCCATTCTGCTCTTTGACCCCAGATAAGTTTATTAGGGTGCACAATATTTCGGGGAACACAATACCACCTCATCTGGGTCCATGGCCCTACAGCAGTCATGGTCTTTAAACATACAGAGTTGATGCCTGGGGCTCCTGTTGCCACTGAGGGCCATGCTGATGATCAGGAAATGCTTAGCCACCTTGGACCATGTTGGTGTCTGAGTATCTTGCCATGCGTGGGGCTATGCTGATCTGAGTGGCCAGTACTGCCACCTGGGGACTATGGTGATGCAAATGGACTGTGTAATCGTGGAGGTTAGCATGTTAGCATTGGAACCCTGCTGTGTTGAGCTGGCCCTGCCCTTTGCTGTCCCTGGGATGGCTAACCTTGACCCTGGCTGGACATTGCAGCAGGCCAGCATGCCCTACCCTTCAGGGAAGAGCTTGCCCCTTCGCTCAAGGAAAAAAAAAGCCCCACCTCTCACCACTGGCATGCACCTCACATGGCAGGGTGCTAGATCTGACCCTGTGGTTGAGGACAAAGGTAGGCCAGCCCTGAGAGCATGAGAGAAGAGATCTGACCCCGCCCCCTCTCATCTGCCATGTGTTGGGATGGGTGAGAGAAAAATGCCCTTACCTCCTCATCCACTACCACCTACAGCAAGGGAGAGAGCTGGCCCTGGGATCAGGAGAGTGAGAGAACTAACGTTGCCTCACACCAGCTGCAGCACACAGGAGAGCAGGCCCTGTACTGCAACTGGGGGGCACAAGTGAGCCATCCGTGAGGGCATGAGAGCAGAAGAGCTGACCCTGCTTCCCCCTACCCCCAGTACTCTCAATATAGCAATCAGGAGAGAAGGCTCTGCACCTTGCCTGGGCAAAACAGTAGAGCTGGCCCTGATGATGGGAATGTGAGGGACCAGGAATTGAGGACCTGAGATCAGCAGCCTGAGATCAGCAGGAGATCTGTTCCCACTCCTTGCTGTCGGCTGTATTGAGTGAGATAGCTGAGGCAGTGCTGGAGAGCTTGCCCAGATAGTGACTTTGAAGGAAAACTACCAAGCTGACTAACCTAGCTACTGCCCAGGCCCAGAACCAGGGCTATGAGTTGACCCACCCCATCATGCCTTTAATCTATGAACTATTGGAGCATGTAAAGGGAACAAACCTACAGATCCAAAACAGCAGAATCTCCATGACACAGGACAGCAGCACAGTATCCAAGAGGAGCCCTCATGAGAGCCCTTATTGGTGGTATAGCAGAAACCAGAGGCCTCAAGCCAGACCAATGACTCCTGGCAGTGAATGTTTGCAAGTAAAGATGAATGAACTAAAGGGTAAACTGTGACTCAATGGGCCACATTATAGCTTCCATGACAAGATACTCCTTTTTGTTATTGTTTTGGTGTTTGTTGTTGTTTGTTTGTTTGGTTGGTTGGTTTGGTTTTTGTTTTTTTCTTTTAAATTTGGTTTTGATTTCAAGGGGGTAAGTTCGAAGGGCAGAGGGCAGATGTACAGAGACGGAGAGATAAGTAGAATCAGAATGCATGATGTAAAATCCACAAATAATCAATAAAAGTTAATTTAAAAAAATGAAAATGATCTCTATTAACATTAGAAATCCTCAAAAGAATTAACAATTTTTAATTCAAACTACATGTCACATTTGCAATGCTAATAATTCTAATCTCAGTAAGGTCTTTAGAAAATAGCTGAAAAAATACAATCATTTAAACATAAAATGAATAACAACCAAAAAATTGTACTGATATGAAAAATCACATTAAATTAGTATATTTATGTATTTTGTCACTTTATTTTAGTATGACTCTTTCTTATTACAATGGGAAGTCTGAACACAAGGAATGAAAACAGGTCAATTAATATACATATACATTCATGCATGTGAGAACAATTAATGAAAAAAAATAGGCCATGAACTTGAAAGAGAGCAAGGAGAGATATATGGGAAGGGTTCAGAGAAAGTAGAGGAAAGGGGGTGGGTAATGCAGTTATATTGTACTCTGGAAAACTAAAATACATAATTTAAAAAATATATATATTCTTGTGTTGGCTAGAGAAACAGCTCAGTGATTAAGAGGACTGGCTGTTCTTCTGGAGGACCAGAAGTCAATTCCCAGCACCTACAAGGTTGCTTACAAGTGCTTACAACTGCAGTTCCAGGGTCCCTAATATCTTCATTGAGACTCTGCAGGAATAAGCCATGCTCATGTTATACAAATATGTATGCAAGCAAAATACTAATACATAAGAAAAGAGTTCTTATATAAAAACAGTTGCCTCAAAAATACTTTGATAGTATTTTTAATAGGTAAGCCCACCATCCACAATTACCTGGGAAAATCACTGCACTTTCTGTCAGTTTTGCATCATGTGTTTAACCATCAGACCTGAAAGTCACAGAGTTGAGTAAAATGTGCAAATGCCCTGTTTTCTATGCAGCTGCTTCTGCCCCCGACTCCAGCTATAGCATCCTTGGCTGTTAGTGAGTAGATGAGTTTCCTTTTGTTCTCTTAATGTTTGTATTGAGTTTTCTTAACAGGATAACAAGAAAACAACAAAGATATAAAAGGTGAGAGAAAGAAGAAAAATAAAGTCTAACATCCAGACAGCAGCTGCAGAACATAATGGATGAACTAACTTTTTCCATTTTTAATCACATGAACTAGATAAATAATTAAAAACTTTAAATATATTAATGCTTTCAAAGAAGGGAAATGGGCCAGGTTTCCAAAGATATTGGCTTCCAGAGTGCTATATGGAGAGGCAAAGTATTAAATTTTTAAATATTCTGATCTTAATCTTTACATTACAGACTATCTGTGTATTGATTGGTGCAGTGTGTTTTCTTTCTTCTACCAAAAGCCATTTACAGACATCACTGGCTGTCATTCTGGGAAATGCATTATTGTAAGATCATTATCTTTCCACATAATCAGAATCTTCCTGAGTTTGTCTTCTATCGTGTTTGAGCATAAAATGTAAACAACACTTTTAAATTCAGAATAAAACTGCGTGCCTTTCTTTTCCACTGAAGCATTATGGTGACTAAGTTTTGACTTTGGATATTCAAATTTTAAATTTGTCCTGGCTAAAACTTTAAAAGCACAGTGGAAAATTAGTTTAATTTAAAGAACAGTGAAATAAAAAAGATACACAAAATCATAACAACCTCTCTATAGCACTATTCGAAAGTGGAAGAATCTTATTTCATATAGTGTGTATTGTATACACATGTATCTTAAGTTACTCAGAGACTTTATTCTTAGAATGGGTTTCACTGAATGCGTCTCACTACTGAGAGCACTGTTTACCACCTCAGATATAAGCCAGTATCTATGCCTATAACAGTGAATCTCTGAATCAGCTTCTTTATTTTTTCATATGCACAAAATACAAACAACACATAACACGTCATTGTGTGTCTGACTTATGGCATACTAATCAATTTAAGATAGTACGACTGCTTTGTCCCCAGCCAGTGTTAAGGCATTCGGTGTTTGGGTGAGCACTCATATCTTCAGTGCACCAAAATAGGAGCAAAAGTAAGAGTAACTTTTAACTTATATGCAAATTTAAATAATCCCAGGGACCTGGTTTTGGGCCACAAAGCCTGCAAATTCCCCAAATTTCAGTGATAAATCATGTTTTCTTTTATTAAATCCCATTGTTTTCTACTGAAATTGGTCCTTTCCCCTTTTCAGTCCTGACTTCAACCTTCTCATCTCACTAAATGCTTCTTTTATCATATTTAGTTCTATCACAGAGAACTGGACCAGGCTAGAAACACTTCTAACTGCCTGTAATCCCTTCAGGACTACTGTCACCATAGCTGTGAACCACATGTTTCCGTTATCCTTTTATTAACATTGCCTGAACTCACTAGACTCTAAGCTAATAAAAGATCAGAAACTACATCCTTCATCCCTTATTTCATTCCTTTACCATTGATCCCCAATAGTGAGGACACTATTTGACTATAATAAAATGAACTTTGTTGCATAAATGAAAACATGAATAAAGTAATATAACTAGGATTTTCAAAGACAAGTTATGAACAATTAATACCTTGTACAGGACTTGCCAAGGCAGACTGATAAGACACTTAAGAAGAAAATGATACTTTTTGTCCAACTTGTATTCATAGAGGTTGTGAAGCTAAGACCTGGAAAGTTCAAAAACCATTTCATGTCAAAGATTCTTTGTATGTTGTTTTATATGTTTACACAAATGTTTAATTTAAAATTTATGCAATTTGATACATGAAAATTTATATATTGACACAAACATTGCATGCATATAGGCCTTCAATTACTGAAAAGGATTATTTTTGAAGGAGTGTTTAGATAAACTTATCTCCAAAATGTTTAATTAGTATTGATGACATCAGAGATACTTTTATTCTGCTGCAGCACTTGCATGCAAACTAATCATTATGACACTTTTACTACTGCCCAAAATGTTTGTATTGTTTTTCTGTGAAGTAAATGAAAATATTTATTCATTAAAGTCATACATGTCTGTATGTTTTATTATCTTTGAAATTGTCTTTCCTGTACATGGCATTGACATTAAAACAAGAGCCAAGAATTGCCCTGACAATTCTAAAATTCCATACAATTTAATATATGCTGATAGCAGATGTTATGCCAACATATGCATTTTAAGTAAAGGTTTCACCTCCTCTCTGAGTGAGAAGGTATTTTTGCCCCGAAGGGTACAATTTTACGAATTAAATAGCAAATACAATGGTAGACCTAGAAGGAACCTTTAGGGCCATTTTTTTTAAAATCTACTTTTGAATCTTCAAACAGGATACCAGACACATTACATAAACAAGTAGTGGTCCATGTGCTGACACCTTAATGAATTCAGGATGGGGCTAATGAGAATTAAGCGCTAAGACATTAAAGTTTAATCATCTCTAAGCCTCTAGTTCCTTGCCATCTGAGTTTTTATGGATGCTGAGTATGGCAGAAAGCTCAGGCAGTCAGTCATTAGGGGTATGGAGAACAACACAAAGAAACATCAAAGCCGAGATTCTTGACCCCTCATCAACCATGGTGTACTTGGGGAAGAGAAAGCTTTTATGCCTATTGCAGGAAACACTTCACTATTCAAACTTAAAACAAAGCAGGCAAACAACAAAAAATGTGATAAAAACAAACCAAAAAAAAATGAAACTGTGTTATATATTTCTCAAGTACCAGCTATGTGCAGACATAAGCTGCAGGCCCGGTCAGAATCTCACATTACATTTTAGGATCATTTACCTTTGGATGGATCTTTTCCTCCCTGAACAGTTAACATCTGTATTGATTTTTCTAATTTGGAATTTTTCTGTCAAAGTGTGACAATGCAGTTTAGACTACACATTCATTTTCCTTTGTTGTTCTCTTTGTTGCACACAAATCCCATATTTTCTGTTGCTCTCTTAAAGTTGACAGTTCACCTGTCTGTATTCTTACATTGTTACTAGAAAAATGGTGATTTTACAGAATATTGTGACTGACTCCTCTCTTAGGTCAGGGAAAATTTCCTTTGAATAAATTTAAATATAAAAATAGAGATTATGAATGAATTTCTTATGACTGCACTAAAATTGAGACAAGCCTCACAACAACAACAACAACAACAACAAAAAAAAAAAAACCACACCAACAAAGAAAAGTATCCTAGCACTTGGGAAAAGCACCTTGATGATCTGGTGCTTAGTGGATATGTGGAAATAAATTATGATGGAAATGAAATAATAGATGTATCATAAAATATAGAAACATGATCTAAATTGAGAGTTCTATTGAAAACGAAATATTGGGGTCCTATATTCAATAATTAGGAGTTTTAAGAAGGCTAATAGAGGAAATTTTAACAACATAAAAGGGTTTGCAGATATATGTAAGTGTATACCTAACTGACATGTCATGGAGACAGATAAGTGGCAATATTTATACTTTCTATTTTACATAAAGTATTCAGGGTCATTTCTTTATATATGTTCTTTGTTTTTTGAAGTGGTAGAATAATAACGACCTGAGAGGACTTACTGTTGGTAAATTGACCTTTGTCTTTTGGGCATTTAACCTTTCTGAATGATAGACTTTTATCTAAGATGTCTCATTACCAAACTGATTACTAAATGAAAACAAATGATACATCACAATCATCAAAACTAATACATTTAAAGTTTCTCTCAGAGAAATGTTGTAGAAGCTAGGGAACTTTGAAGCTTTACATATTTAAAAATGCCTTTTATTACAGATTAAAATATTTAAGGTCTTAAGTGGCATGGTATAAAAGAAATCAGTGCCTGAACCTAAACTGTGAACTTAGTGAAAGCTGAAATGTTAACTTAGCAAAGATTTGTGGGTTGGAGAGTTGACTCAGTGGCTAAGAGTAATTGCTGCTCTTTGGAAGGACCAGACTTGGGGTTCCAGGACACATTCAATCCAGTATCAAGGAAACTGATGCCCTCTTCTGGTCTTTTGGAGAACACACACAAATGTGACTCACATGAACACACACATACACACACACACACACACACACACACAGAGAGAGAAAGAGAGAGAGGGGGGGGATGACAAATAAAAATGTAATAAAAAAGACTTCTGGTTACCCAGCAGTGTACAAAAGCTGTAGATGGAATGCAGTAAAAGACGGCTAGACTTGAGGGGCATTTGAGGGTTACTATGAAACCTATTGCAGTGGAAACCTCTTAAAATATATCAAGGTGGTTCTAATGAAATCTCCAAATAATAGGGGACACACAGTCCCAGCTGGCAATCTCTTGTCACCAAGCAAAACTTCCAGTACTGGAATGGGTTACATCCAATTGAGTTTTAGGCCAAAGGAGAACCATGGAAATCTCCAAACAACCCAATATGTTGCCAAAACAATGGGCTACTTTCCACAAAGGCCACATTGCTGAAGACAACACTCAAACAACACATTGAACATGGAGAAGTCGAGCTGGTGCCTATAAATAACCATCACCCCTATGTTCTAGTATCTGGGAAGGTACTCTCTTGGCTACAAAAAAAGAAATATAAACAACAATCCAGCTACAAATATTTGATCTACTATGCTGTCCTGCCTGGAAAAATATGCCAGGTCTATTGTGGCAACATTATTGTGAAAGTAACCAACCAATATCTGATAGGACTTAAGGCCCACTCCAGGAGATAAAACCCACACCCAACATGCTTTGGTGAACAAGAGCCTGAGACTAGACAGCCCAGAGACTTGGGATAAAACCAAATACAACTGAACTAATAAAATAAAATAAAATAAAATCCCTCCACTCAACTCACAAAGCCCCATAGAGGAGGAGACAGAGACAGAAAGAGTGTAAGAGCCAGACTCAACTGAGAAAGCCTCATATGAACTCACAGAGACTGAAGCCCCTGCATGGGTCTGTATCAGGTCCTCTTTGTATATATTATAGCTTTAAGTTTAGTGGGTTTTTTTGTGAGACTCCCTAGTGTGTGAACAAGTGTGTTTCTGATTCTTCTGACTTTTCTTGGTTTCTTTTCCTCCTGTTGGTTTACCTATTTCAATTTCAGTGTGATGATTTTTGTTTTATCTTATTATATTTTATGTTCTATTGTTTTGTGGTCATCTCTTAGAAGCCTGCTCTTTTTTGATGAGAGACAGAAAGATAGTGTATCTGGGTTGAAGCAAGGGTTGGGAGGAGTCAAAAGAGTGGGAAGTGTGGTCAGTACGTGTGTATATATATATACACACACGTATATATATATACTGTATGAGAAAGGAATCTATTTTCATTTTTTCTTTTAGTTATTCTCTAATACAATAACATCCTACAGCCTCTCCTCCCCCCACTCCTTTCAGCCCCCCACCTCCCTTCTTCCCAGGATCCACTGTTCTTCCTCCATTTCCCTAGAGCAGGCCTCACAGTGATATAAACCAAACACAGCATCACAAGATGGAATAAGACAAGGCACAAATCTCCATATCAAAGCTGGATGAGGCACCCCAGTAGGAAGAAGAGGGGCTAAAGAGCAAGCAGAATTGTCAGAGAACCCCACTCTCACTGTTAGAAGTCCCACAAAATCTCCCACAGAATCTATTTTCAAAAAGGAGTCGGGGAGAATTAGGTAAGAAGCTATGAGCCAAGTAAGTTTTCCTCATTTATTTAGCTATGCAGTATGTATTTATTTTTGCTTTTGTTTTCATTTTGGAATAAACACAGGCCTCACACTCCCTAGACAAGTGCTCTACCACTGAGCAAAATCCTAGTCCCATACAAATGAGTTTTCTTTTCTCCTGGGAGTGTATTCATCTTTATTTTAAATGTGAAGATTTCAGCTAAAAATTTTGTAAACTATCATAAGGATGATGTGAGGGTATAACATGCATTTTCTGTGAGTCACCACAAGTAGCACTATGACATACTTTAGGAGAGAACAAATGTTTGTTTCACCATTAAAGCTGTGTGAGCAACCATTCCTGAAAGCAGGACTTCATGAACAATCAAGGAAGACTCACCATGGCAGAGCTTATTGTGAAACAGAATAAAAGAGTGTTTAAGAGTCAATTCTTTGAATTCTAGAAAGTATAATTTTAAAGACTATTAACATTCTTTGAAGATTTTGAAAATCATTCTAGTTAATAAATCTGATGTTTAATCAGCAATACTTCAGAGTTAAATAAGAGATCTACAGTGGAAAACTGACTTTAAAATAGTCCCTGTTCATGGAACTATTATGAAGCACATCAAAAAATGAATCAGTATACTAATGTATTTCTAGGAAAACCATCCTTAGGAAGGTAGCAAGGGGAAGGATCTCTTGCAAATCTTAAAGGCTCCTTGAAGTCATTGAAGCTGACAAGCCACAATGTACATAATCAAAAAGTGAAAAATTATAGATAAGGTTTTCATCCTCCGAGCTGTAAACCTCTGTCAGTACAAGGCCCATTTGATAACTATTATGCCTTCCTAATTTACAGATATGATCATAAGTCAAATTTATCAATAAAAAAGTCAGTTTTTTTAAAAAAAAAAACCTAAGATCAATTGAGGTTGCATGATATTTGGTGAGGATTGTCTAGATAGTGTGTGTCTGCAATTGTGTCTTCTCAGTATGTGAGTGTGATTCATATTAGATTAAAGAACATTGCATCTCATCTAACCATAATTGATTCCTTAAAGCCCTTTTTTTCCAAACACAGTCATCCTGGAAGAAAGGCGTTCCACAGGTCAGCTTGGCAGTAGGGAAACTCAATTCACAACACGGGTACTGTTTCAGGACCTGCGGAGCTGTTAGCATTGGTGCGTGTCTCAAAACATCCCAGTAATTATCCAATACTCTTTTCATTTTCAATAGGGGTGTGTGTGTGTGTGTGTGTGTGTGTGTGTGTGTGTGTTTTATGGGCAGTTTACACAATCATGTTATCCATTCCAAATATTAGAAATAATTACATTTAGACAATATCATATAAAATTATAAATATAAAGGTATTTAAGTATTCACAACATTTCTAATTAATTACAATTGTCAAGCATTCACACTGATAGTCATGTTTTGTAGGTCAGTGTTATCAGATATTATACAAACATACACACATGCATGCACATACACATGCGTTCATACACACTATACAACTATTCCTTATATGTAGCTGTAGAAATCTTGCTGTTATGTCCATTTTGAAAGCCTGTGAAAGCTACAGGGAATGAAAGTAGAGAACCGTTGATATTGAGGCTGAGGTTATACAATGTTCACAAGTTTATATAGGAAGTCTGTAGCAAGTTAGTGAATTAAAATTCAATAGTCTGCCTGCTAGTCTAGCAATATACTCATTAAACTACTCACTACTAAATATAATAATGCCTTGCCAACATTAGATCAATTCTCCAATAGATTTTAATAAAAATAGTTTTAGAACTTCAACACATAGCTTAACATTCCAACAGCTGATGCTGCTGTGTGCTGGTAATAATCCTTTTCTGAGCCCACGTTCTACATCTCCTATCATGCTCTAATAATGATATTTTCATTTACATTCAGCTTATTTGCATTCTGTGTGCTTTGCATTTACTATTAATTCTGTCTGTAATGACTTTTTGTTCCTTCAGTGGCTGGTCATGAGTCACTTTTAATATAAAATGCTATGTCCTCAGGAAAGGCACTTCTGATCAAGTCAGTTAAATGTGCATGCGCGCGCGCGCGCGCGCACACACACACACACACACACACACACACACACATACCTCTATAGTGCAAAAAAAACCAGTTAACATATTACTATGAATCTATTGCCCTAAGCACATGCATTCAAGTTCAATCTGCAATTATACTATTTATGTATTTGTTAATGAATATATTGCCTGTTTCCCCCTTCCTTAAGGTAGATAAGTTCTGTTTTGTATTGACTGGGACACACATATTTCTAGTGACATATTTTTTGAATAACTGAATAAATATTCCATTAAACCCTATCAACATTCGTATAGACATATTGATTTTAGATGAGAAACTGAGTTTCAGAGGAATTAAGAATTTTCCCAAAGTCATACCAATGACAAGTGCTTGAGCTATATGTCAGAGTCTTACTGAATTAAACCCACACTTCTGTATCTTCTGTCTTTCTGAAAATTGGATTTCAGCTTCCTATATGCAATGCTATTACTCTGTTCTTTGGGATGAGACACTGAGTCAGAACTGGCAGCCTTCATGAGTTCCCCAGAAAGATCCCACTGTCACTGACACCAGGATAGAGGAAAATACTGAGTCAGAAGAAAGAGCTATGCTCTCACATCCAGAGACAAATGAATTTTAAGTGGATAGTTGGCTTCTTCTGCACTTGATAAAATGCCATCTTTTTTTTTTTTTTTTTTTTTTTTGCATCAAGCCTTTCATAGTAATTTGGAACTTTGTGTTTTCTCCCTGCAAACTGGTGTAATTATCCACTGTAGAAATCAGGTAACAGCTGTCCTAGCAAAAAAAATGACCACCAAATTTAAGTCAACTTGACGATTCCCAGCAAGACATCAGGTCTGTCTTGCTGCACACCTCTAAGTATATGAGCCAATAGTTTTCATTAAATATCCATTCTGGAAAGTGTGATGATTGAAAGAGCAAAAGGTAAAATTAGAAAGGAGTCCTACTATGAAACAGACCCATTATGTAGAAACTGTAAGCAGCAAAAGGCTTGGAAATTTACTGTCTCTTCATGATGGGAATTTATATAAAGTAGGCCTCATAGGGGCTTATAACTGACACAGTTAGAAGCTTCATGAAAAACAGTAATTGGGTGGGCTCGATGTGGCTAATTTTGGTTATCAACTTGACTACTGTGTTGGTTGGAATGAGTATGGCCCCATAAGCTCATATATTTGAGCATTTGGTGCTGTGGGATGTTCTGTATGTCAAATATGTTGCTCTGATTGGTTAGTAAATAAAACACTGATTGGCCAGTGGCCAGGCAGGAAGTAGGCAGGACAAGGAGGGGAGAATTCTGGGAGGTGGAAGGCTGAGTGAGGGAGTCACTGCCAGCCTCCGCCATGACAAGCAGCATGTGAAGATGCCGGTAAGCCACAAGCCACGTGGCAAGGTATAGATTTATAGAAATGGATTAATTTAAGATGTAAGAACTAGATAGCTAGAAGCATGAGCCATTAGGCCAAACAGTTTAAATAATATAAGTGTCTGTGTGTTTATTTTATAAGTGGGCTGTCAGACTGCCAGGGTTTGGCGGGAGCTGGAGAGAAAACTCTCCAGCTACAATTTGGTCCCCAGCTGATGAAACTTTTGGGGAAGGATTGGTGGGAGTGGTTTTGTTGGAGGAAGTGTGTCACTGAGGGTGTGTTTTGAGGTTTCCAAAGACTTGCACAATCCAGTGTCTTTGTCTCTGCCTCCTACTTGCCATGAATCAAGATGTAAGCTCACAGCTCTTCTTGCCACTGTGCCTTTGCTCTGCCACCATGGACGCTAATATTTTGAAACCATAAGCTCAAATTAAATGCTTTCTTTAATAAGTTACCTGGGTGGTTATGTTTTATAATAGCAATGTAAAATGACTAAGACAACTATATTTGGGATTAACTAGAATGAAGTTTCTGAGCACTCCTGTGAGGAATTTTCTTAATTAGATTGTTTGAAACTGAAAAACCCATCCTAAATCTGGGCCACAGCATTTGATGGCAACTCACAGAAAAGGATACAGAAGTCTTATTTTTGCCTAGTTGCCCTCACTCTCCCTGGCAAGTACATCTCTCCTAAAATTAAAACATTTCTTAACCTGTATCATAACCAAATTCTTAGCTATTCCAAGGAAGACTAAAGATCATTAGTTCTCTAGGAGTCTCCCAGCACTCCAGTGCTAGGTTGGGAATGCTGAGATGTTCAGCCTCATAGACTGAATGAATACTGTATTCTCAGTCCTTTTGTTATGAAAAAGCCATTGTTTAACTATCCAGTCACAGCTTGTAAGCCAGTCTAATAAATGCTAAGCACACGCACATACACACACACACACACAAACACACAAACACACACACACACACACACACATACACACACACACACACACACACACACACACTCAATCAATTCTGTTCCTTTATAGAACATTAATACAAACCCTATAACATTTTTAAGTCAATGAAATACTACAGATGCATTCACTACAATAGTGGGCTGTGATAGTGATTCCCTAAAGTTACTACAAAAAAAATGGTTGACCTCTCACTTACTGTCTAGTCTTCTAGCATAATAGTGTAAGCTATTATATCTATTTAGGAGTAATTCTGGTATAAGCAAACATTTTGTGCTGTCAGCCTTAAAAATTGTACTCTATAGTCTTCAAACAATGCAGAGTCACCTAAGGATGCATTTCTCTGGATGTCCTTCCATGATTAAGTGATGGATATATAATTGTTCTCCACTGTACAACCTTAGGAACATCATGGCATTGATGGTCACAGTGTGATTGATCCCAAAAGCTTTTTTTCTTAAGTAATATCATATGTTTCTCAAGTAGCTCATATGTTTTACTCTTGCTTTTCTTGACCCAACCAGAAGTGTGCCAAATGCCTGACTAAGGGTGTTATTTTTAATTAATATAAATAGTTTTGAATCTTACCTCTATGTATCAACAGTAAAAACAAAGTAAGATTACTTTCAGAGAAAATAAAATTCAAGAAAGAAAATAACTAACATCAACCAAATGGTACATATATTTATAACTGCACAGGCAGGCTTATGGCATAATGCATTATAGTTTCACAAACAATCAATACAAATTATTGGATATAAAATTACTTTTTGATGACCACTGAGAAAATACAAGCTGTTCAAGTCATTTCTCACACTGTTATTGATTTTACTCTATTTTTTTTCTATTGCATTTTTAAAGTGCTTGATGTCAATTTTCAAGTCTCTAGTCTACAGTAAAATGCTAAGCAAATCCATGTACACTGGAATTGTCTAAGTGATCTCTAGGAAGAATGACTTCTTCAGAAAGATTTCTTTGAATATTCCTTGCCTATGAAAGTCTCTTTGTTACTAATACAAAAAGGTGTGTTATACTTACTAACACCATTTGAAATCATCTTGGCTGTTTTAAAATCATAGCATGACTATTACTGGCAAATAGGTCAGCAGAAATGTACTGTTAACTATCAAACCCTGAAATCATGCAATGCATTGTTATTATTTCACATTAACCAAACTTATTTCCAACAGACACAAGTGTTCTTCTCAGGAAATGTGGGCAATGATGATTGGCTTTTTCAAGGCTTGTTAAGCAGACCATGAAGAATTGCTTCCTCATTTTTTATTAGGCAGAGCATGGCTTAAAATGTTTGTGAGTGTGAGAATCATAAAAGCAGAAAGCAGACTGAGTAGTATAAACTTCCATGGAGTTATAGTATAGTCTTTCACTGATCCCAGTGTGTGCCAGGAAGGTAAAACGACCCCTTCTGTTACTGAAGACAATGGTGCAGATATCTTATCATGTCTTAGTTATGTTCAGCCAAAGGCAGTTTCTTAGAAAGGCAGATGAATGAATGATTGTGACACCATGAAAATATGATATATATATATATATAGATAGATAGATAGATAGATAGATAGATAGATAGATAGATAGATAGATAGATTATTGCTTATATAAGTGGCTTGGGATATTGTTAAGCCAATATGGCTGGAATCCTCTATATGTCAAAGTTCCTCAACTCTCTAGAGCGACCCTAAGTACTTAGTTCTTACAATACACTGCTGTAGAATAATCCTCTTGTATACTGTAAAGATTTTTACTTGAATTGGTTTAATAAAATGCTGATTGGCCAGTAGCTGGGCAGGAAGTATGGGCAAGGTGACCAAACTAAGGATGATGAGAAGAAGGGCAGAGAGAGGAGTTGCCAGCCAGACACAGAACAGAGGGAGCAAGAGATGATGTGCCATGCTAATAAAGGTACCACTATGTGGCAAAGCATAAATAGAAATATGGGTTAATTTAACTGTAAGAGTTAACTAGTAACAAGCCTGAGCTATCAGCAGAGTATTTATAATTTATATTAAGCCTCTGAGTGATTATTTGGGAAGCAGCTGCCAGGTATTTGGGAATATCTGCCTACAATATATTTACTTCTTTTATGACTCTCACCCATGACTCCTTACTGTTTCTCTTCTATATCATTTTTTTCTATTTCACACATATATCCACATTACTATATGATTCTCACCCAACAAATGAAACTACATCAAGAAAAGTAAAAAAAAAAAAAAACAAAAAAAACAAGGTTTTATGAGCTTTTTGCTGAGATAAATGATGAATGAAGTTTCAAAATATAGGCCTATCACACATGAAGTTAAAATTTATCATTTTTATAAGATTTTTAATGTAGCCTATCTTAAAATTTATGCTATTGAACAAAATTGTTATTATGTGAGTTCTTATGTTATTAGTAGTGCACAGTTTTTAAAATGACATTAAATCACCTTAATTCATACTTTGAAACAAAAGGCAAAAATGTATTTAAATTGTTTTTCTGGGTTGGGGAGATGGAACAGTAGCTAAGAATGCCTGCTCTACTAATGGAAAGACCTGAGTTCTAATATTCAGCATCCATGTAAAAGACTGAGCATGTCTCTGAATGTCTGTAACATCAGCACTGGATGGTGGAGACAGGTACATCCTCAGAGCTCCCTGAGTCAGCCAGTCTTGATTAAATGTTGAGCTTTGGGTTCAGTGAAGAGACCTTACCTTAAGATAGTAAGATTGAACACAATATAGGAATATACACAATGTTCTACTAAAGTTCCATATGACTGCAGTACTAACTTTCTAGAGATATACCCTAAAATATACTATAAAAGTTTTAGAATAGAAACAAATAATTCTTTCTTGTAAATTTAAATAATTATCACACTCATGGTTATAAACATTGCATCTATGCACCACCAAAACCTTATCTCTCCAAACAGTTTCAAAAGGAAAGCAGTGTATTTTGATGTTTAAGAAAAAAAAAAAACATTTAAAAGATGTGTCAAATATATTTTTTACCAGTGGTAAAAAAATAAAATCAGTGTTAACTGTTTTCTGTGACCCAGACTGTTGTAAATATTTAGAAAAGTTACTCCCTGTTCTGGTTGGTCTTATGTCAACCTAACAGAAGCTAGAGTTGACTGAAAGGACCCAAACCCAATTCAGAAAATAACTTGATAAGATCTAACTATAAGCCGTTTTTATTAATGATCTAGGTGGGAGGGTCTAGGCCATTGTGAGTGGGGTCATCCCTGGGCTGGTAATCCTAGGGTCTATAAGTAAGCATGCTGAGCAAGCCATGAGGAACAAGTCAGTAAGCAGCTCCTGTCCATGGCCTCTATATCAGCTCCCGCCTCTAGGTTCCTGCCTGTAGCTGGAAGTTTTCAGGTGTCCCTGCTGGCCGGTGGTCAGGACAAATCTCTCCCACTCGTGTCTCCCAAGTAAACACACAGAGGCTTATATTAATTATAACTGCTTTGCTGTTAGCTCAGGCTTATTACTGACTAGCTCTTACACTTAAATTAACGAATAATTCCTATCTATGTTTAGCCACGTGACTTGGCACCTTTTCTCAGTTCTGCCTTCACATCTTGCCTCCTCCCTGTCTGGCTGGCGACTCCTCTTTAATGTAGGACAAGTCAAGCTTTTCCATCATTCTGGCAGGCAAACAATGCTCCAAAGGAAAGTAGGACACACTGTGGACTCTGGCTGGTAATCTCCATACTCTGCCTGGAGAGCCAAGGATGCAAGCAGTAAGGCTATCTCATCTTCACAGTGCACCGTCTCCTCCAGAATGTCTTTTCACAGCTGAAGGTAATACTGATGGCAGGTTAGTTTGTGTTGTATCAAACTAACATTATTCATGAAAAATTTAATTTGGAAAAACAAAGTAAAATCAACAGAGGCTTTGCCCTTTTCCTTTGATTCTTCTTTCCTTCCCTCTGGGGCCACTTTGGTTAATTTTATGTCAGGATTAACAAAGAAATATTTATTATCTTTGAGGATAGCTAGAACAAATAAATGATGCTCCACTAAGCCAACATGAGCGACGACCATATCAAAGACATCTTTGCACATGGTCTTGGTATCACAGGTGAGCTCGAATCTCTTCCCACTCAGGAGCATTATGTTCACTTTTCTGTGGTGGTCCTCATTCTTCCCCTTCTTGTTAAGAATAGACCATGGCAAATCCAAAGAAATAAATGGCTCAATTGTCATCTTCACAAACTCAGGGCCAAAGAAATTCCTCTGTTTTCTCTGGGTCATGGCTGTCTCCAGGGCAATTTCTCTTAGTGGATCTCTAAAAATGTCAAGCATGGAAGCTTTGATTGTGTCCCCTGGATACAGGCTCAACTGAGACTGTCAGAGCCATTCTGGCTACAACTGAATCATTTCTTCTTCTTGTCGCTTTAGCATCATGTCTTGATTGATGAAGTTGCCTTCAAGGGATGTTTCAGATTGTCTTGGTTCTCACTCTGTAGACAAGGCTGACCTCGAACTCACAGAGATTTACCTGCCTCTGCCTCCCGAGTACTGGGATTAAGGGCATGCTATAGCACCTGCCAAGTTTTAGTTCCTCTCCTGGCTTCTTTCAATGATGGACTATGATGTGGAAGTACAAGTCCAACAAACCATTTCCTCCCCAACTTGCTTTTGGTCATAGTGTTTAATCACAACAACAGAAATGCTAACTAAGACACTCACATTAAAATTTTTAAAAAATTTTGGTTGTGAGCCTAGCCTTTAATGGCTGAGCCATCTCTCCATTGCAGGGCGGTGGTGGCACACGCCTTTAATCCCAGCACTCGGGAGGCAGAGGCAGGTGGATCTCTGTGATTTCAAGGCCAGCCTGGTCTCCAAAGCGAGTTCCAGGAAAGGCACAAAGCTACACAGAGAAACCCTGTCTCGAAAAACCAAAATTTTTAATAATTATGAATTTACTTACTTTTGTGCTCTATCCATAAAATGCAAATACATTGGTTGATTGAAGTGTCCAAATGTTTTGGCATGTTATCAGATTGTCCTTAGCCTTCAAGTGCTTTAGAGTTATAATTGAGCTTTAAATAGTTGATCAAATTATTTTACTGTTGACAGGTCTACTGAAAATAATTTGGGTGGATTATCGTTCTTCTGGAATTAAGCTATCAGAAGTTCCATTTTATTTCTTGAAAAATACAATAAAATGTCTCATACATACAGCTGGTGCTTATTGAAACTCTGGGCGGTTTATAAATATAAAACTTCAGTGCTAGACTCACTACAAGACTGTGTGAATTCTTATGTTTCCTACTAGTCAGCTGAGTAACCATGAACTAATTTCATCTATAAAATATAGGTATTGGCTAGGTGATTATCAAAGGACATTTAATGCCTTAGTAGACTATGACACTGTAATTTTAAACTCCATCCAAAGAAGCGGTATCATGATCTACATAATTCTCAGCATCAGTCTTACACAAGCAACATGGACTTTCATGTCCACTTGAATCTTCACTTGTAAATGGAGAAACTGCTGGCTGAATTCTAAGATTTCCTCATTTTTGAAGCACAGCATAACCTACTTTGATGTGCTTTGTCTATGTCCTTTCTGTGGCTTCTAAACTGCAATTGAGGTAAACTATGTGTAACAATGTCTGTATCTATTTGGAAAGCAACAAACATCATTGCCTCTCTAGTATGACTGGTAACCAGAGTGCAGTTGCAATCCTTTCCGCCACTCTTCTACGCTGTTTCCCAGGTCTTAGTTGTAGGAATTATACTGCACATGTACTAATTGGGCCTGGGGACCCCATGGTCAGTTTTTCTCTGCATTTTGTTCAGTTATAGTTCTCTGTAGTTGCCCCCATCTGCTGGAAAAAGAAGCTAATTTGATAAGGAGTGGCAGCTGCACTCATATGTGTAAGTAAGAGTCGGTAGTTAGAATGGAAATTATATGGTTTAAGAAAGTAGCAGTAGTAGGCTCTCTTCTAAGGTCCATAACCTCACTAACCACAGGGAGTTGGCTAGGTTTGAAGTACCAGGTATGGATTTTCTACTATTTAATGGACCTTCAGAATAATTTGATACCTGCTGGTTACTCACAAAATAATTGCATCCTGGGATATATCTTACAAAACAGGGGAAATCTTTTAGAGCCAGTCATTTTTGTAGCAGACTTCCAGGTCAGTTCCCATTCACTTCTTCCAAATCCTTATCCAGACATGCTTGGTATCTTCAGCAGTAAGATCTTTTTTTACAAAATATTCTAAAGTTCTCACAAGTATACAAGCAAAATAACAATAGCACATATTTGGTGGAAAGTCTCTTTGACCTTGTGGCTGATGACAACTCAGTTGTCCATTATCAGCAATGGAAATTTTGTTATAGAGTATGTTGTTCTTAGAGGTGATTCTTATTTCCACCCTGTGTGATGTAAAACCATTATATATATATATAAATATATATATGTATAGTTACAAAATAATGTTTCC
>CABHPH010153490.1:0-15170 GCA_902168325.1 Peromyscus nudipes
ATAAATAGATAATAGATAGGTAGATGATAAATAGATATAGATAGATGATAAATAGATGATAGATAGATGATACATAAATAGGTAGATAGATGATTAATAGATGATAGATAGATGATAAATAGATATAGATAAATGATACATAAATAGATAATAAATTGGTAGATAGGTTATAGATAAATAGAAGATAGATAAATAGATATTATTTGATTAATAATCTATGATGGCCCCATAAAAGTCCCTGAATTACGGAGTTCAGGGAGGTTATAAGCTGCTGAACACATGAAGTATTAAGAAGATGTCCTGCATAGAAAAGGCAGAAATCTCTAAGCCCTTCACACATCTTGTACGGTAGACGCCTTCATCTGGCTCTTTCTCTGTATCCTTTGCAATAGATAAACATGAATAAAATGTTTGTCTGAGTCAGTGAGCCTCCCCAGCAAATTAATGAACCAAAGTGCAAGATCATGGGGGCTTCTGATACATAACCAGCTAGCCAGAAATACAGGTCACAACCTTGATTGGCATTTGAAGCAGAAGGAACTCTCATGGGACTGAATTAGAAATGTACAAGGTCTACAGTAACTTCAATTAGTGTCAGCATTGAGCTGAGTTATAGGACACCCTATTGGTGTCCCCTGAAAAGTCATTTGTTGTTGGGGAAAGTCAGGCGCATTTCAGCAACCAGCAGTGACCTGCATGGAGAACCCAAGAGGAGAAAGCAGTTTTGAGGCCTTTGTTTGCTGTCTGTTGTTTTCTTGCTTTGCCTGCAAGTTGCGATTTTAAATCGGGTAGTGGGGTGGACCTCACTGAAGGGGTGGCATTGGAAGGCTTTGCCTCACCGATGTTTTATGAGAAGGACACCCAGGTATAGCCCAGAGGCCATGTAGCTGCAACCCAGGGAATAAGAAGGACTGAGGGCGTCAACAGAGGGAGTTTGCAGAGGTGGGTGTGCTCGGGGAACGTTGGAAGGGATCCACCTAATATTTGAATAGATAATCACTACCTGGGGGACAAACTCTTAGTAAACAAGAAGGTTATCTTTCTGAATTGGCAGTTTCCTTTCTCACATTCCTTAAACACAGGAGTGTGTGTGTGTGTGTGTGTGTATACACACATGCGCGCGCACGCGCGCGGCTGCAACTTCTGCACCAAATGAAGCCCCATCCAATAAGTCTGAAATTGATCTAATGTTTCTTAACCAAGAAGTCTTGGCACATAGGAATGCGTTTAACCATGAGTAGGATTTTCTTAAAAATATCTGACCAACTTCATTCTAGAAGACTGTCCTAAGATTAAGTCAAAGAAAAGTAAAATAATTTAAATTTTTCTTTAAAGCACTGTTTTAAAGTAAGTTTTCATAGCAAAGACTCAAGTTGTGGTACAAAATTCATCATCACAGCTACATGCGGGCCTGTAAAATGTGGGTGCACCTTGCAGTCAGATGCTGTGTGGGCCCTGGGAGTGTGTCGGCATGGGAGACATTTGCTCTCAGCTCTTAGCAGTTTTTTACCCAATCAAAAGGGAACTTGTAAATGTATCGGAACTGGTCCTAGAAGAGTTTTGTCATCAACCAAAAGAGAGAGTCACCTGCAGGGCTATTTTAAAAGAAAACTGAGGACAGTGTCTTCTGTGAGACACTTACAAATGGCTAATGGTGCTCAGAAAAGCGTTTTAGCTGCTTGAGTGACCAAGGAAATGCAAAGCAATTGTGAGGTGTTGAAAAATTAATCTCCAGGGAGAAACCCAAAGAAAGAACATTTGAGTAAGAATACTGGACTTTACTGAGACAGAGTCCCAAAGTCATTGGCCATGGGAACAGAGATTCTCCCATGGTGCTGCTGGGTGGAGAGGATGAGCAGAAATGAGATCCTATACCTTGGCCTCGTGTTTTACACCCAGGAATGTTTATTTAGGAAATAATGCAGAAAGAAGTCTAATTATAGCATTAATTAATTAACTAACTAGAGACAGGAAACTGTGAAGCTGGTCTCCAACTCCTAGGTTCAAGTAATCCTCCTGCCTCAGCCTCCCAAATAGTTGGGATTCTGGACCTGACAATAACTATTATTATTATTGTTGTTGTTGTTGTTGTTTGAGACAGGGTTTGTCTGTGTAACAGCTATGGCTGTCCTGGAACTCACTCTGTAGACCAGGCTGGCCTTGATTTCAGAGATCTGCCTGGCTCTGTCTCAAGTGCTGGGATTAAAGGCGTGTGTACCAGACCCAGCTCATTATTATTTTAAATAAAGAAAAAAATGTATCTTTCAATAGAAAAAGGGTTAAATGTTTTACATCTATAAATTTATGATATAATACTAAATATAATATAATTCTACAAAAATAAGGATATGGGAAAATATTGATAACATAATTGATGCATTTGATTCAGAATAAAACAAAGTTCAGGGGGCTAGTCTTGGGTAACACAAGAACATATATGTGATAGAAGTAAAACCAGGCAGAAAGACAATTAGCTGGCAATGATGATTAATTTTAAATGGTGAGGACACAGGAATTTTTCTTAGGTTTTCATACATAGCATTCATAACAAATAACCACTTGTATTTCAATGGTAACATAAATTCCATGCTGAGTATATGTCTTTTTTCTATTTTCTGTATGCAGATTTTCAAAATCGTTATGGTTTACATTAATTTATCTATTGAGGAGTAGTTGGGGGCTGTGGAGGTCTGAGCACATCCTGTAGGAGTTGGTCCTCTGGTTCCACTGTGTGGGTCTCAAGAATTAAACTGAGGTCCTCGGGCTTGGCAGTCGGTACCTTTACAGGCTGAGCCATCTTGCCACCCTACCTCACCCACCCCATTACTTTAAAATAGAATAAAAATAAACTTACAGTACGCATAAGCAGCAAAATCAGAAGTGGAATCCTGCGATGCAGTCAACGGTGTGCAAAGGATACAAAGGACACAGCGGGGCCGGGGAGGTGGCTCGGTTGTCCAAATGCCCGCTGTGCAAGCATGACGGCCCATGTTTGGATCTCCAGAGTGCAAGTATGAAGGCTGACATGGTAGAGCACACCTATAATCCCGGTGCAGGAGCTGAGAGTGGAGACGGGTGGATTCCCAAATAGCTCCCTGCCTAGGCAGCCAACTCTGATTAAGGAAAGAGAACTGATGCCCGTCTCTGCGTGCGTGCGTGCGTGCGTGCGTGCATGCGTACCCACCCTAACAAGTACATATGTCATATATAATGTAACATAATGCACATGTATTAAAAAAAATACATGATAGGGACATGGTATACACCACCTCAATTAAAAACAGCTCTCATTTTCCTAGACCCCAAGGTAGCCTGTTAGTCCTCTAGGTAAAATGAAAGAGTGACAGGCTCTCTGGTACTGACCGTTGGATATTTTAACCTTTGCCAAATTATTGACCAAACTGACTTCACAGAGGCCTTGAAGGTGGGCCCAGACTTAAAGGTGGTGGTGGGTTGAATAATAGGTAAACATCAATCTTTCCAGTACCGTAAGTCAGCAAGGAAAGGTAAGGTATGTGTAGGGGTCTGAACTGAGTGTGCCAGCAAGCAACCTTGCTAGGAAGTGTGGAAGGCCACGATGCTAACTTGTCACCCGCCACGGAGTTATGTGACTATTACACGCTGGAAACAAAGGAAGAACAGAACCCCTCCCCAGGTTTGTATCCCATTCTTCAGAGTATTTTGCTCAAGATATCCTGCCTTAATGTCAGGCTTCAAATAAATAAATAGTGCACACCTTTTTTTTTTTTCCTTAAGTAAGTTTTGTTTTTATTTTTTCAAGGCAAGCAGTTTAACTTCACGAGGGGAAATGATATTGGATATTTTAATAACTGTGCTTTCTTTCTTTTTCTTTTTTTTCTTTTTTCCTGTTTCTTTTAATTAAGTCTTAGTTCTTAAAAGTTGGGAAAACCAGCTTCTTTCAGAGTTTCATTCCATCCTGAGGCAATAGTACTCAATGAGTTCAACATGTCCCCAGTGGGTGTTCCCGTCTTCTGGGAGTCCTCATTCCACAGCTGGCTTAGGATAAAATTAAAGCACCAAATTGCCCAAAGCGTCCCTTCAAAGCCAACTATGTGGCGATTCCAATCGCTGCTCAGGTAGACGAGGACATGTCAAATCTTGAGCTCATGACACTGAACGATGTGTGGGATCCTGAAGTAAACAGCATCCACACCCCAAGGACCCATGCTTCCTTCTCTGGAAGGGTACTTTCCTAGAAGCATTTGCTTAGTGAACGGAAGTGAGCAGTTCTTTCCTCCCAAAGATTCTTTCTCATCCTGCTCTACACCATGGTGCTTTTAAACATCTTGTTGTAAAAGGCTCCTCTCCCAGGAATCAGAACCTGGCACATGACAGTGATTCTATTTCAGTCTATTCTGAATTCTATTTGATTTCTTGGGGTGGACATGAAGTTTCCTTTCTTCCTTCCTCCCTTCCTCCCACCCTTACTGCCTCCCTCTATCCCCCCCTCTCCCTCCCAACCTCCCTTCCTTCCTTGAACAAAGGCCATAGGATGAACCCTTAACATCTCTCACAAGCCACCTCACCACTCAATGCCCTCCTAAATCAAAAGGAAACAAAACTGAGGTATGTAATACACAGAAAAGAGAAGCAAGTGTAGAGCACTGTTTCCTGTTAAACTCAGTGCTTAGCTTGGAAGTCACTCTCCTTCCTGATGCCTTTGAAGATTCTGAGTCAGCCATAATGAGCTGCGAGCCTGAGCCAGTTGCTCAACTATGGAAGCAGAACCATCCGGGTTCAGCGGTAGCTCCAGCAGGCACCATGGTTGCTGCTGACTTACATCCTCACATCCTAAACCAGCATCGTGAACATCCAAGTCACAGGGTCAACTTCCCATCAGTACAGCCACACCAGCCTCCTCTAGACAGCTACATGCTATGTGAGATCGTTAAGGAAGCAGTCAAGAAACACATGGCCATTTAGCCCAGGGGAAGACATGGAAGAGGAGATTCTCAGCTTTAAGTTTCCATCTGTCAGGACTGGAGGAGCTAGCCTCAATATTATCGATCAGTTTTATCAAATACTGGGTGTTGCTCTGGGCTGGAGAAACGTTCCTTTGTTGGCTGATCTTGCAGGGCGTGGCTTTAGATTATCTCTTCTGCTTTGGCTCATCTGTTTTTCAATTTGGTGAGGAATCAACAGGCAAGACCTAATCTAGCTAGTCTTACTAAATGAATGCTGTCCTTGGTCATTCACAGGTGTTTTGTTCACATTTACCTGATGTTCCCTCTAGCTAAGCTGGATAAATTACAACCTTGATATTAATCCACTATGGCACATGTACCTTAAAGATCTTCCGATCAAGGAAGCACTTTAAAAAAAAAATGATTGTGCAAATTATGGCAGCTTCATGGAAACCCAACAGAGCTAGGTAAAGAAATATAATAGTTATACTAAGAGATTTTTAAAAAATGAAAGAAAGCAAGGAGTTGCCCTTGTGTGAAAGGGTTTCGTCTGGGGCTCAAGTTACTAGCTTTACTATCTGCCTCTCTCTTTGCTGGCCTCTTCCCCTGGGTCCCTACAGTGAATCACTATGGCAAACCAACCAGGCTAGCTACTATGTGTAAAAACTCTTGGGGTTAAGTAGCTTACGTTATTAATAACCCGCTTTCGTAGAGGAGGAAAATGAGGCTAGAAATTAAGTTGTCTACTGTCAAATTGCCTTCTTCTTTGTACTTAACAGCCGTCGATTGGCGCTGCTTTCAGCCATGGTTGGTAAAGCTCTTTGCGGGAGGTAGTGAATGGTTCACGCAGAGATTCACAACTGGGAAAAATGCTAGTAAGTGACTGTAGAGCGGTAGAGTCTAAAGGAGATCTTGACAGCCTGTGTGTGCGTGTGCATACACACAACTCAGTGAGCATCACCGATGAGGGGGCAGAATATAAGAGCCAGGGGATGGGAGGGGTGCTGGGAAATGCTGTCTTCTGGACAAGACATGGCCATTGTGCTCACAAGCTCACAGACGCTGTGGTTACCTGCCAGGCAGGATCTGTTCAAGATCAAGCTGGCGACATTCCAGCGTGGGTGGTGGAGGGGCTCCCGAGCCCCCACCCTTTCCTCAGGAGCTATCAGCAGTTAATGGCTGCTGGGGAGAGAAGTCACCTTCTTCAGCCGAGTAGCCATTAGTAAGTAGTCCCTGGTCAATTAAATAACCCTCTGCACACGCTCCCATAAGCGACCCTGACTAAATTCAGTGGGTCATAAATGAAAGACGTGAAAGAAGGAATGGAGGCTTGTTGGGAAGGAAAAGGGCAGCCCCCCCCCCCCCCCGCAGTGGATAAGAGAGGGTAATGGGGGTGAACGTGACCAAAATACATGCATATAGGCAATGACTGAAGAATTAATAAAAATACTTTTCAATTAAGTTTCCTACCTTTGAGTGTACAAATTAATGATAAACACGGGTTTTCTGTTTTTACGTTCAGTACCTCTTCCCAGGCTAGTGACCCCTACACTAACACGGGTTTCACTTTTGTCTATGAAATGATCTCTACTTAAGAAATAATTGGCTTTTACAGCCTCTTCCAAAGCATAGGTATCATCAATGGCTGTGTTTAATAAGATCCATGTGGACAGGCTGCTGATCTCCACGTCAGGCAGGTGTGAGGGCGTCATCGTGAGGAGACCTCCAGGGTTCCCAGCGTATCTGGGCCATCCTGCTCTCTGTTAGTGGGGTTCCTTCTCTGAGCTTACTGGTGTAAGTTTCCAGTCCACTCACTCCCTGGAATTTCTCTAATTTCATTAGTGTTATTTCTACCTAAAGCTGGACAAAACGAAGGGCTCCCCTCCCCCAAGCGTGAATGCCTTTGACAGTGAATAATTTGTATCCCAAAGTTGAAACTAGTTTGCTATTTGCTTTCTTTGTTAGTGATTTCCTAGATGCCTTTTGCAGTCTGTTCCCATGGGTTGTCACCCACACAGTATGTCTTTCCTTTTTGAGCATTTGGGACTATGCCAGCCTCTTCTGCAAAGTGAAAAGGTAAGCCATTAATTATTGACACCATGGTCTTAATGACCAATAAAGAATTTCTTCATTGAGAGAGAGGAACTAAGTCAAAAGAATTGTTTGACTTAAAGCCTTGAGGATGCTGTGGATGGTAGGAAGTCTAACACAGCACTTTCAAAGATGCTGGAAAAGAAAAAGACTTCAGACAAGGATATGATATCCCTTAAATTACCCAAGAGGGGCTCTTAACTTTGAGCATGAAATCTCTTTGTAATAATAACAAGCGTCAGAGAATGAGACAGTGGGGAATATAACATTTTCTCCTCTGCTTACATGGTCGATGGAGAGTCTGAATGTCAAACTGGAACTGAGAAAGCATCAGGACATTAATGAGGCTGAAGCCACGGCGTTAGATGGTCAAGATTCAAGTCATTAGCCCTGTAACAGCATGTGCCATTGGGCACATATGCCTGCGCTTTCCCCTGAAAATGGAGGGTGCTCCTGGGCAGGGTGAATGCAAGGTCGCAGGTCAGAACAGGTGGAGCACCAACCACAGGACCCGCCATGCTGCGACTTCTATGCTGAAAGCTTCCTCAGCACACATGCCCTTGCTTTCTCCCCAGCAGATTCAGGCTCGGCTTTCCTGAGTTTACTTTTTAAAACCAAAAAATTTTCTAGGAATTGGCAGCAGTTAGGATCACACGGAACGTTTTAAGCTCCCCTGAGAATTCAGGGAAGGCAGTTCCCGAGGAAAGATTTTCTTCTATAGTCTTATTTATTTATTTGTTTGTTTGTTTGCTTATAAAACTTTACTTACTGTTCAAAAGACTCTGGTTGTGTGTGTGTGTGTGTGTGAGAGAGAGAGAGAGAGAGAGAGAGAGAGAGAGGTGAGGAGAGAAAGAGAGAGATTAGAGTCAAATGCCTTCTCTCCCCTTCCAAGATTTAAAATGAAATTTGCTGCACTGTACCTGTGTACCTGTGTCCTGCACAGGCTGCCAGCGTTTGAACTTCACAACCTTTTGACTTTATGTTTCAGGAAGTTTGACTTTGAGATCTAATTTTAGTATAAAAGTAGCCTTTGTACCTTGAGTCTCAGTGCTCCTGGCTTCCAAGGCAATGTTATTTCAGCACTCTCCCATGAAATTCTAAATATGCAATCTTTTGCTTCTATTTCTTGATAAACCACTTGTGTAAATTCTGTGCGAATCAGCATTAAGCTCTTGTGCAGAACCGTCATTTAATTCTCCAAGAATGCCAAATTTACCAGACGTTCTCTATAAGATCATAATGATTTTCAGAAAGACCAAAATAAATCGGAAAAGCCTATGTGCACATAAGTGTGGTGCTATTTTCAACTGATCTCAAACAAACCCATTTTCCTTGTCTGAACCCTTCATGGAGTCTGTGCTAGCGTTCTTCAGGCTGGCAACCATCTGAATGGCATTTCATTGATGCCTCGATGTTCAACACTCGCCAGTTTCCCCGGCTCGGCAGGCAGACAGCATCCAGCCCAACACGGAGGCTAGCTCAGACCACTGCTTGTCTTCCCTTTCCTTTTCAGGTCAAGAATGAAACCTTTAACCAGGTGTGGTGGTACAGTCCTGTAATTCCAGCACTTGGGGCAGTAGAGGCGGGAGACAAGAGTTCAAGGCTGGCTTCAGCTGCATGCCAAGTTTGAGTATCACCTATCCTTATATTTTGGAATTAAAAGAAAATACTGGTTGATGAGAAAGTGACTATACTCCTCTCAAAACTGGATAAAAAACAGAACAAACAAAAATATAGATTTTTCTGGTGGACATCCTGGTGATCAGATATTTAGAACGTTTGGGTTTGCTGGTAGAGAGTGTACTCTGTTTTCTCTAGACTTCTAAAGCTTGTATTTTGTGCCATGGAATTAACTTCTCTAGAAGAGTTTTTCAGTAATACTCATTTCTCCAAGGAGCCCTCTTTCCTATGGAAGGAGACTTGAAACTTCCAAAGGAGAGTTCTACCATGAACTAGAATGGTCTGGAATCCAATGCCATGTCTAACACCAAAGTCGGTAATCGAGAACCCACCAGGAAGTTCTAGATGAATGAACACTAGTACCTGTCACTTGGAGGTGTTTCAGCAATGATCAGTTATGATAAAGTATTGTTTTCAAAGACAGCCTCGTGTGTGTGTGTGTGTGTGTGTGTGTGTGTGTGTGTGTGTTTATACATGTGCTACAATACCAGAGTGACAGTTAAAGGCCGACTTTCAGGAGTCAGTTCTTGCCTTCCACTGTGGTATCGGATCATCAGATTGAGTAGCAAGCACATTTAGCCACTGAGCCATCTCACTAGCACTAATAGACTATTTGTGAGAATGTTGGTATGCCAATATTGTTCCAACATGCTTCACTAACCTCTGCAGTCTGCACAACAGTTCACTATTTGAGCTATACATTTTATGAGTTTTAACCAATGAGACAGGCACCCACCATTGCCACAGCATAAGGAATATAGCTTGACCAAGTCATTCTTCACCACAGTTGCCTTATCTAAAGATGGGGATATTCTGAGAAATGAGAACTTACGCTCCCCCATCATTGTGCTGACATCATGGAGTGTCATTACACAAACCTAGATGGCAAAGGTTGGTCACTTGGCATGGACTTTTGATGCAATCCAGGGATACGGTAAATGTGGGATGCCTGAAGCTGCTGTGGGCAGAGCACAGCTTGCTGTTACACAGTGTGGTTTTTTTATTTTTTATTTTAAAGCAAATAGAAATACTCTGTAAAGCAGCAGCCAAAACTGTGGTCTGATAAACACACAAATAGAAGAACTGACTTCACTACCACGTACTGAATTGTGATGGCTATTCCTGGTTGTCAACTTGACTCCATCTGGAATGATCTACAACCCAGAAATGGAGGGCACACCTGTGAGAGATTTTCTGCTTGGTTTGAAGAGAATTAATCCACTTCTAGTCCAGACCTTTGAGGTAGGAAGACATGCGCCTTTGATCTGGATCTTGATGCAGGAAGAGACAGCTTTAATCTGGGCCACACCTTCTGCTGCAAGTTTATATAAAGACATAGAAGAAGGAAGCTTTTGTTCTTGGCCTGCTGGCCCCTCGCCTTGCTAGCACATCCATTCCTTCACTGGCATTGGAGCCCACTTCTTTGGGATTCCAGCATGCGCTGAAGACCAGCTGAGACACCCAGCCTCGTGGACTGAGCAACTACTGGATTCTTGGACTTTCCGTTCACAGCCAGCCATTGGTGGCTTAGCTGGACTGCAGCCCGTAAGTCGTTCCAATAAATTCCGTGTATATATGTATATATATACATATATACGTATATATGTATATGTATATGAGAGAGAGAGAGAGATTCATTCTATTAGTCGTGTTACTCTAGAGAACCCTGACACACACACACACACACACACACACACACACACACACACGATACACAATGTGCATCCTTTGCACCTGCATCACCACAAAAATGTGTGTAAGGCAACGGGAATTTTTTCAGCTTCACTGTGAACTTGTCTGACTACTGCCACACATGTGTTCCAACACTGATGGAGAGGTTGCTCTGTTGTGTATGACTCTATGAAGAACATAGCAGCACTTAATCCTGTCTACCTCAGGGAGAACTTTTAACAGTATAAAAGTTAAAAGTGCTTCTATTCACATATTTCACTTGTTTATTCTCTGTGTGTGTGTGTGTGTTTTAGTGATTTTCTGTATGCTATGCCATTCAATTCGCACGCTCACTTGAATGCCCATTCTCTAAGATCTTGAGGCTCAGAATGGACAACTAACCTTTCCCAAGTTCAAACAGCCAGGAAAGGGCAGAACAAGGCTTCCAAGTCAGATTAAGCGAGACTAACTCCTGCTGCTAAATTGTGGGTTGTTTAATGATAGAAATGCTAAAATTAGTTCTTTTCCCCCATTTGTGCAGCAATTAAGGATGCGATTGAAAGTGGCGCCAGATGGCCTCGCCTTCCCAGGAGCATGTGTTCTTGTGCTGCGTGGTAAAGGAGTGATAAACTCCAAGTGGGGCTGGGGTGGTAGCGCTTGGTGCCCTAATCCAGCTCCCCAAGGTAAGCAGCCACGAGGAAAGTACTAAGTCTAGGCAGAGCACTGGGAGGTCAGGGCAAGGAGCTAGCATGGGGGAGCATTGCGCATGCGCCTTGGTTTAGTGGTTCAAAGTCGTTCAGAGGAAGCCGGAAGAGTAGAGGGAGGCTACAGGAGGAAGAAGGGGCACAGAGCAAGTTGAGGTTGAGCACCGAGGTCAGAATGGCAACATCCCTACTAGTCATTAAGGGAGAAAAAGAAGGAAAAGCATGCTGGACTTTTCTGAGTGCAATGTGTTCAGAGAACAGCCCCTCCATCCACAACAGGGTTCGAGGCAGTTAAGCACAGAGAACATTGGGAAGGAAGCTCTGAGTGACATAATTCTTCCTCTTGGGTTAAAAATCTTCAGATGCCTCTCTGAGTCGTCAGGATACCCATTGTTCCCCTTCTTGGCGCCATTCCTTCAAGTATCACACACAGGTTTATTTTCCAGTTGTGACTGTCACACCCTGCATCCTCACACTGAATACCAAAGAAGAAGCCCGAGGTCTCAGCTCCCAGATAAGAAATCAGCCTCTGAACATTTATTTTTACAGAACTATTCACTGGGCATCTACTTTAGGTTGACCTGATGCTAATTATGATGATCAATTAATCTTCATTCAATTGATTAATCCTCCCCCCTAATCCCAAATATGGGGAGAGATATTTCTATCAACTACTAAACAAGAACTTGGAGAAAAACACAATTTTCATTAATCCAACTCCAGGCCTGTTCTTTTGCCACCACTTAACTGAGAGTGACCTGTCCATGATGGCCCACTTGATGCAGCCATCAAACAGTAGAAGTCCAGACAGGATTTCTCATTTGGAGGCTGAGGGAATACTTGAAACCTAATGGATCTCTACATTTCCAAACCCACCATGTACAGGTAGGTGACTGCCCCTAGAGCCTCGAGGTCAACTTCACTGTGACCAGGTGATGATCTCAGCTACAGGGAGAGACACTGGCCACTATGACTGCAAACCCTGACTCTTCAGTGACTTTACAAGGAAGTACCTTGTACAAACTCTGGCACAGATAGGTAACCTTCCATGAAGCTTGTTGTGGACCACAAAATTCATACACTGAGGTCCTAAGGCCCAGTATCTCAAAACATAAGCTTTGGGGAAACAGGATTGTTATTTAGTTAATAAGAGGCCGTATTGAAGGAGGGGAGGCCCTCACTCCTGTAAGATTTTTTTTTTCCTTGTAAAACTACACACAGGCATATATACCATGAAAGTACAGCGAGGAAGGCCTCACAAGCTAAGAGATGCTTGGAACCTGAAATATGTCCTTCCCTCACTGTCCCCAGGAACCAACGCATCCACACCTTCAGTTAGACTTCTAGCCTCTAGACCCATGAAGCAATACGTTTCTGTTGCGTAAGCTACCCCGTTCACAGCACTTTGATACGGCGATCTAACGCATAAATAAATGGATAAGTAGAGCCGCCTTTCCACGATGGGGCTTAGCCATGATCAAGGGCTTCTTAGTACTTTAATGGTGCCACTGTGTCTGCATAGCAGGTGAAGGGCAGTATGAGGAAGGTCACGTGACATTCTTTGGGGGCAGATATGAAGGGACATGCCTGTCTGCTGCATACAATGCATGGTCAAGAACTCAGTCACACAGCCAAAGCTAACTGCAAGGGGAGCTGGGAACTGTAGGCTAACAGTGTGTCAGTCAGCACAGGGACCCTTGACTGCGTTACAGTAGAAAAGATCCTGGAGGGAGGAGATGACTTCTAGAAGCCTGTGATGGAGGCTACGGAGCCTCACTGTTTTATCTACTCACCAAGCATCTACAATGCCTGTATTTGCCAACATCTAGCTGGGTATTAGGAACACAGCAGGAAACAAAGGGGACAATTGTCCTTCTTTCAGGGAACTCACACTATGGGAAACTGACAAAGACATGCACAGGATTCCTAGGGGAACATTCAAATGCTCTAACCTAGCCTTGGGGGTGGTGTCTTTTATAGGAGGGGATGCTGGAGGGGAGTAAGGAGGAGCAGCTTGTCTGCAGCCCCTTCTCTGTAATTCCCAAAGCCAACGAGCTCTGGAACTCAGAGGGATTTTTTTTGTGGGGGAGGGGGATTAAATTATTGACCACATATGACACCTTTGGGAACAAAGCCGAAGGTGGCTAGATATAAGATCACCTCCATTCTCCATCCATTGTACTTGGCATTTATAGTCACAGACCTTGTCAAGATGGTGTTGATATGTTTTATACCAAAATAGATGATGGAAAAATATTGCTAAGGTGTCCGTGACCAGAGGATGGAAACAAAGGGTGAATTTTAATGAGGACCAGGGGGAAATCTTCTATTCACTCAGGTGCATAGACAACTTTAATACGTTTTATTCAATGATTCTAACAATTGACAGATTCTATATATTTAACACTGGAGAATTATCACCAATGGTTCCCTTGGTACTTAGAGCTATGGATGCATACACCAGGTAGACAATGCTGGACATCTCAGTGAGAGTAGAATTCAGTGGCCATCAAGCTGCATCTAGAGACGTGACACAGAATTAACCTGGGGTCTGGAGTTTCTGCTAACAGGGAATTGGAAGTGAAGTTATCAGGGCCATTGAGATTTCCTTTCATCTTCTGCTTGGTAACTATGGTGAGGTAAGGCGGTGTTGGTGGTTTCTGAGATTTTTCTGGGTAGATCACACCAAGAACCCACCAGAAAAAGAATTCTTGGTCCCAGTCACTCACAAGACTCATATATACAGACAAGCAATAAGGAGAACAGGGTTACTCTATTTCTCAAATCAGGATATCTGGGGAGTGACTTGTAAACCATGATTGCCCCACAGTGCCTTGTGTGATGGTGGAAATGTAATATTATGACCTATGTGGTAGTTTGAATGTCATTGACCCCCATCATCTCGTAGGGAGTGGCACTATTAAGAGGTATGGCTTTGTTGGAGTGGGTATGGCCTTGTTGGAGAAAGTGTGCCACTGTGGGAGCGGGCTTTGAGGTTTCCTATGCTCAGGATATTGCCCAGTGTCTCAGTCAACTCCCTGTTGCCTGCCTATCAAGATGTAGGACTCTCAGCTCCAACACCATGTTCCTCTGCAAGCCACCATGCTCCCCACCATGCTGAAAATGGACTGAACCTCTGAAACTGTAAGCCACCCCAATTACACATTTTCCTGATAAGAATTGTTATGGTCATAGTATCTCTTCACAGCAATAAAAATCTTAACTAAGACAACCTATGGGCCCCAATACAACAGTCATAAATGTCTTATGATTGTGGGACCCTGTCTGCTGACACATAGATGTAATGATGGGAGAGTAGTATTTTTGATTATTCTTAAACATTAATTAATTTAAATTAGAAAACCGATAGCTCCAATGGTTTATTTTCAGTCTCAGATCTGGTGGCCAGAAATACAAGATCACAGCTCTGGTATGTGTTTGGCTCCTGGTGGCGGCAGTTTGTGATATAACATCATGAAAGCAAAAGTCAAATTGTACAAGAGACAGAAAACTCAAAGGGCAACCTCACAGTGTAAGAACTCACCCCTGAGGAAACTAACCCAGGCCCTCGAGAGCAGCATTAATCCATTTGTGAAGGCAATGTCCCCAGCACCCAGTCACTTCTTAATGTCCCTGTTGTCTCTAAGTGTTACAACAGAGAGACTAGTTTACCAACACAGGATCTCAGGAGCATATAGGCAAACACAGCAATCTCCTTGCTCTACATTTTCTGCCCTCAACAACTTATCCTGCTCATTTTCACTTTTCCCTTTCCTCTCAACCAAGTAGAAAGAGTGTGTGTGTGTGTGTGTATGTGTGTGAGAGAGAGAGACAGAGACAGAGACATAGAGACAGAGAGAGAGACAGAGAGAGACAGAGGGAGACATGGAGTCGGGGGGGGAGGGGGAGGGAGGGAGGGAGGGGGGGAGGGAGGGAGGACCTACAAAGCAAGATGTTAACAAGAGCATGCAGACAGCCTGTGTTTGACATGTCTTTGGCTAACATGGTTGTTCCAAGTGACTGGGTGGGATGAGTTTGCTTCAAGCCTTAGCCCTTCTCCTGGTGGCCAGTGGGGTGTTCTTTTCAAAGTCAGGGACAC
>CABHPH010153492.1:0-19007 GCA_902168325.1 Peromyscus nudipes
TTTATCTTTCTCTGTCTCCATCTCCACATCTCCTCTCACTCGTCTACCCTTCTCCCTCCCTCCCTCCCTCCCTCCCTCTATTCCAGAGTGAGGTTTTTCAGGAAAACAAACCCCCAGAGTGCTGCTCACTAATATTTTCAATAACTGCAGCATAGTTTTCAGAGCTTGACTTGAGTGTTTGCACCAGGCCAATTAAATCCGAGCCTCCGGAGGCAGAGTCCGAGCACTGAAAAATTTGAAAAGCACCTCAGGTAATTCTAATGTGCAGTCAGGTCGAGAGCCATTGACTTAGACCATTATTTCAGAGAATGGCTGTTTATTCTTGGGAGGTTGTGCCGTTAGCTCAGTGGTTTCTTGCCAGACAATTTGGTGAACAAAGAGGCCCATTTGGTGGCCCTCACTAGACGGGAAATACAAAGGCCAGAGATCTGCTCTGGAAATCTTAAATTGCTGACCTCCTTTCTCTGCCTATTCCCTCTCGATTGCATTGCTCAAGCCATCCCTGGCCATTCTGCCCAAAGTGCCGCCTCCTCTTCCTTTTCCTGCTCCCCACTCCTCTTGAAATCAACCCAGGACATTACTAAAAGAATAGAGAACTCAAATTGGGGGGCCAACTCTCCTGGGTTGGAAGAGGGTCTTACAAAACTGGCTGGGAATTCAGTGGAGGTGGACATGGGCACAGCAAAGCAGAGGTAGGAAATATGTGAGAGGAGCTGCCCTTACCTCTGTGGATGCCTTGAGTTTTAGGATGTCTGTTCCATGGGCTGGAGAAAAGTTGCGTAGTGTACTGGGCAGCTCAAGGTTCTCATAACTACTTATATTTAAAAAATAATTCAAACTTTTGGTTAAGACTCCTGCCCTCACAGCCTTGTGGCATAATGTAGAATAAATAACCACAGAGGTCAGCTAAGGAAGAGTGACCAGCTTCCCAAGTAATCTCCATGATGACCCCGGACATGACCATTCCACTTGGGAAGAGGAAGACCACTTGTACAGTGAATAATGGTCTGTGATGAAGCTAGAAGTGGCCAGATGAGTGTGTTGGGGGTCAAACATTTTCCTTCTACACCATATATTAGAAGAATATGACTTTCATCCTTTGCTTTAATAACAAACACTGTGGTCAGTGAATGCTACTGCTCATATCTCTTAGTCTATATCTTAAATTATTTCACTATGAAAACCTCCCAGGAGTAGAATTACTAGATTAGGGGAGATAGCTAATTTTTAGGCCCTTCATAAGTATTTCTAATCCTGCCTAGAACATTTGTGTCAATGTGTAGTGCCATGAACAGCATGCAAGAATGCTCATTTCCCACATGTCCACCAATCCAAGCGTTATTACTGAAAATATGTCTTGGTATTCTTACTTTTTCTTGATTGTTCTCTTTCTGGTCTATTCTTGGAAATTTCTAATTGGGTGAATTAAACCATGTGTATTGTCTCATGTCTATTTTTTCTTCGAGAGGTAAAATTGAAGTATCTCTTTGCTTTAGAAACATGACAATCATTCTCTTTTCTTTCCTCCTCCTTCCTAATCAGAAGTAAGTTAGCTTTCAGGTTTGCAGTGAGGGATGTGAGACCCCTTTTCTTTAGCAGATTGTGCAGAGAGCATATGCTTGTGTGAGATTATCTCCTTAGCTCTCGCTGCACAGTGGCCTCCAGTTTATTTCCAGAGATCTTCTCTCGCAGCCTGAACTTGATTCTTAAGCAAGGGTCTTGATGGAGACTGAAATGAAGCCATGAGTTAGTTCCTTCTTCTCTTTGTCCTTCTATTATCAGGAGAAATATTTATTGACTGCCATGGAGTGTCTTGCAGTGTATTAGATGTTTTCCAGTACAAGCAATCCTTCTTATTTACAAGTTCTGTGTTAAGTTCTCCTACTTGTGAACACTTTTTATATTCTCCAAGTTAATACCAGGACATGTTTGTCTTTGTGGACATACATAGAATAGCAGTTGAGCATTCAGAATCTCTGTGCTTCTAGGTAAGGGGCAATTCTATGCTTTGTTTCATCTCTCATATTCTAAGTAAGTGTCATTTAAAAATTTTTTAAAATTTATTTAACTTTATTTTATGCACATTGGTGTGAAGGTGTCAGATCTCCTGGAAGTGGAGTCATAGACAGTTGTGAGCTGCCATGTGGGTGCTGGGAATTGAACCCGGGTCCATCTGGAAGAGCAACCGGTGCTCCTAACCCCCGAGCCATCTCTCCAGCTGGTATCATTTTTATGGTTTAGTTAATGTTGTTTTTGTAACGTTGCCCTTTGTGTCGTCTTGTTCTGTTCCTTTGTCCCCTCAATCACAGTGCTGAAGCGCTGTCAAGGGCTTCTAAGCACAAGAAAGTTGTGGTGTGCTTGTGGAGAAAACACGCGTTAGCTCACCATGTTTCAGACATGAGTCACAGAGCTGTTGGCCCTTAGATCAATGAATCAACAACACGCATTAAGTAATATCTCTTTAAAGAGAAGAATACGAGAAGTAAAGTTGCATATTGATTGGCTGGTGAAAACTGTTGGAGTCACAGACCCACAGGAATTCAACTCTCTGTTCTTCCTTGGATCAATGGTTCAGTGTTTGCTAATTGAGAGCTCATAGTAACTTCATAGAACATGGCTACTGGGAATACCAGCTGTTGACTGTATATGAAAGGGTAGAAGCACACCTCTGGAGAGGAGAGGAACATGGTTAAGGAACTAAAGAACACACTGAGTGGTAAGAACACGCAAGTGGCAAAGGGTGGGAGAGGCTGGGTGAGCGGGAGAAAGGCTTTGTGGAAGGCCCAGTCACAGAGCTGGAGTCTGGAGCGTGAGGGGACTATGTCAACACAGGAAGCGAAGAGCAGGAGCGGATGGACTGTCTCATTTGGGGAGGACAGGCTGTTAATTAGTTTGCAACTGAAGATAATTGTGACTCTGGAGCAGATGAGAAATAAGGGTAGAAAATGTGGGGTTGAGTAATGAACGAACTCGGAAAGGACTGCTGTTTAGTCTTTCTATTAGTGGCATGTTAAAAACTTCGTTTTGTTACAAAAGTGCAGCATATTTGACATAGAGTTTGATAAACTTTGACAAATGGATATACCCAAGTAAATACCACAAAAAATCAAGACAGAAAACATGTCTTTGATCCCTCAAATATTCTGTCTTCTCATAGGCATTCTATAGCACTATGACTTTTGGCCCCAGACCCAAATCAAAAACAGTGGGTAAAATGCTCACTGCCCAATTGTGAGGACCTGAGTTTGGATTCCCAACACTCATGTAAAAGCCAGGCACTTGGTCTAGGCTTTGAGATGCTTGGTGATGGCGCATCTGAGCTTAGGTCCTCATGCCTTGGCAGTAAGCACATTAGCAACTGAACTATCTCCCCAGTCCTGCAATATTTTGTATGACCCCCAGCCATGAGTGAAAATCCTAGTTTCTCCTTATTTTTATACCTGGTATGAATAATTAAAAAAATAGCTGTTCTACTGAATATGTACTGCTTCTTCATTGTGGAATAACTTTACATTAAAAATTTATTAGTTCTTTGAGACACGATTACAAAGCCAGATGTGGTTCATGCCTATAGCCCCAGCTGTTAAGGAAGCTGAGGCAGGAGGACCACGAGTTTCAGGCCTGCCTGCACAGCACAGTGAGACACTCTCTCCCATCTCTCTCTCTCTCTCTCTCTCTCTCTCTCTCTCTCTCTCTCTCTCACACACACACACACACACACACACACACACATGCATGCAGTCACACTCACATGAATTAAACACAAAACACAGTACATATGTGTGACAAAAGACTGAAATCCAGATCATCAGAGGATGTTTCTGTCCCAGTGAGACAGTAAGACTACTAACTTTAAGAAGTAATTGCAGTACATTTGACCAGTTACCTCACAAAAGAAGAGCTACAAGTTTTGAATGTGTCAAATAAAAAATATTTAGTATATACAATGGTTAATCTTTTCAACTTGTTAGACTGAAAGACACCTAGATGAGTAAGAACACATCTCTAGCTGTGTGTGTGTGTGTGTGTGTGTGTGTGCACGTGCGTGTGTGTGCAGGTACTTCCATAGATGACTGGGTCATAAGGATGACCTAATCAGTGGTTCAATCCGTTGATGGGGTTAAATTTTGAATAGATTGAGAGGTGAAACTGTTGAACATGGGGCCTAGTTGGAGGAGGTGGGTTTCTGAAGGCCTGTAAAGGGTATATCTTGCCACTGGTTCCTCCCCTCCATGGCCTCTGCATCAGCTCCTGCCTCCAGGATCCTGCCCTGTTTGAGTTCCTTTACTGACTTCCTTCAGTAATGAACAGCAATGCTGAAGTGTAAGCCAAATAAACCCTTTCTTCCCCAGCTTGCTTTTTGGTCATGGTGTTTCATCGCAGCAATAGAAACCTTAACTAAGATACATATCAAGTTGAGGTAGGACTGAGTTCCTCTTCTTGTATTAAGGCTGGGCAAGGCAATCCAGTATGAGACCCAGCTTGTTTTTTGGTGTTTCATTACAGCAATAGAAACTCCAACTAAGACACTTACTAAAAATGATTGAGATTCATTTTTTATAGATAGATAACTATCAGCGGTATCTAATAAAATAATTAATCTCCTCATTAGATTCCCATGGCTTAACCATATGCACATGGGTCTATTTCTGAACGCTCAGTTCAGTCCTGTTAGTCTGTGTATCTTTACTCCGTGTAGCTTCACAGAAAGTATTAAAATCAGTCACCAAAAGTTCTTCAGTTTTAGCCTTCTTTTTCAAAATTGTTTTGCTAAGTTCCTTGAAAATCCATATAAGATTTAAAACCAGCCCTACAATTTTATAAGAAAATCCATTGACATTTTCAATGGAATCCAGTTGAATCAATAGATAAATCTGGGGAGAAATGGTAACAATATTGAGTCTTCCCATCAATGAACCTAGTATGTCTCTTCAGCTCCTTAGCGATACCTTAATTTACCCAGTAATGTTTTATGGATTTCAGTGAAGAGGTTTTGTCATGATTTTGATGCTATTATTAATGATATTTACAAATGGTCATTTTTTTGGACATCGACTTTCCTTTCTCTGTACTCATTTTCAGGGTCACTGATTCTCACTTCTTGGTCTTTTAAACAACTTATTTTTTTTCTACATAATTTGTGTTTAACCTTAACCCTTAAGGTAGAAGCTTAGCTACATTATTTTGGAACTTTCTGAATTTTCAAAGCTATAAATCTCTCAATCAGTGCTTTAGATGAACGTTGCATATCTCACTATATATATTCTCCCAATCATTAAATATAAGATATATAACATTTTTGGGTGTGATTTTTTTTTTTTACTGGAATGAATTGTGGATTTTTGGAAGTGCTTTGTTTAGTTTTAGCACATGTTTGTTAGATGTTTGTATGCTTTTGATTTCTACCTTCATCCTGATGTCATCAGAGCACACTGTAAGTTTCCCCACATGCTTCTGAGTGGTGTGGGTAAATATATATATATAATATATGCATATATATATGCACACACACACACATATATATCATTCAAGAGAGTGATGCTAGCCTTATGACTGCTGAATACTTGGTTGGCTTGTTCTGCCAGTAGCTAGGAGAGGAAGGAGTGTTGAACTCTCCAGCTTTAATTATGAATTTTTCTATTCTTTCATTTATATATACCTTTGCTTCTAGTATATTAAAATTGAATTGTTGGTGAAACACACATTGAAGATGACATCTTTCATCATCATGAAACATGCCTATTTATCTTTGGAACTATTCCTTGTTCTGATGTGAACATAAGCATTCCAGGTGTGTTTTGATTTGTGTTTGCCTCAAGTTCATTTTCAGATCTCTTTAGTTTGGACTGATTTGTGATGGGTCTGGAGTAGTCAGCATGCACTCTTAGGTCTGCTATTGTGACTCATCTGGCCTTCCGGCCTTTAATGAGTCCACTGTAGACAATATGAACTAAATGTAATTATTGATAGAGCTGGCTTTCAATCTGCCATCTTCCCGTTTGTTTTCTATTTAGATTTGTTTCCATCTGTTCTCTGTTCACATTTTTTTTTTACCCTTTTCAGATTGGGTATTTTATAAAACAGTTTGACTCTTCCTAATTGAAATTTTGATTTGAAAAAAAAATCTTCTTTGATGGGGGCTGAGAGCTACACTTCTCTGTAGGTATAGAGGTTTAGAATGTGGTTAGGAATCTGCTGGTTTAGGAAAAGTGGTGGTAGTAGGTTCTCCCCCAGGATCGATGACCTCACTAGCCAAGGGTAGTTGGATTAGGTTTATAGTATCAGGCATGATTTGCCTCCTGTTGAACGGATCTTCAGTTCAGTTAGACATCTTAAGATATAAGCGCCACTATCGTACTTGTAGGGTCTTGCTATGCTGGCCATTGTTGTGGTTCATAGATGCTACAGTTGGGTAAGACTATTGATTGCCTTCCTCCCTTAGCAATTGCCTATCACCCACATTTTTTTTGTAGTTTCAATTATCATGGTCCAAAACATTGCATGGAAAATTTAAGAAATAATTTATAACATTTAATTAACTTTCATTATATTACTGCAATTGTTCTGTCTTATTATTTCTTCATACATCTAATTAAAAAAATCAAACAGTAACATTGGCATGTAAGTATAGAAAAAGACACAGAATAAGTAGGGTTCACTACTCTCCATGGTTTGCAGACATCCTGGGCGTGGGGTCATGGATTAAATCCTTCACAGGTAATGTGAGATTACTTAGTTTATGACATTTGTAATTTACTATTTTTCAGTCTGCATATTCCACATTAGTTCTTTCATTTCTAGGCCTGTGTCCTTTGACCGATTCTCTTTGTGGTTTTGATCATGCTTTTCCAACTCTTTGCATACTTAATAATTATTTTTTTATTGAAAGCTAAACATTTTGAATTTGCTTTGCTAAATGTTTGATTTTGTTCTCTCCCTTTGAAGAGTGTTCAGCATATCTGATGAGCAGTTACACTACCTGGAGTTCAGATTGGCTTCGAGGTCTGTCTTACAGGTCTTCTCAGGGTAAGCCTGGAGTGTTATTTTAGTCTAGGGCTTACTTGTCACAATGCTAAACTATGACACTTCTGATCTCTAAGGAATGTTTCATGAACTTTGAGGTATGACCAATTTGATTGATGGGAACTCAAGTAATTTCCAGATCTGCTTTCTCTGAGAATTTCTTGGCTGATAGAATTCTGCTGACTGTTTTTTTCAAGGACCAGGGGACTTTACCCCATATAAATGTACAGGTTCTCCCCCAGGATCGATGACCTCACTAGCCAAGGGTAGTTGGATTAGGTTTATAGTATCAGGCATGATTTGCCCCCTGTTGAACAGACCTTTAGTTCAGTTAGACATCTTAAGACATAAGCGCCACTATCGTACTTGTAGGGTCTTGCTATGAAAAAATTTGAGAGGGTCCTATGAATATTTCTGGGCCTTTTATTCACATAGTACCCACAGTTTCAGTATTCTCCCCTCAATGTCTTAGCTGACATGCTGTCGTCAAACCCCCAGTCTCTGTCTTCTTAACTTCACAACTAACTGGGGTTTGTGTGGAAGATTCCTTGCGCTACAGTCTGAAAACTGCCTCCAGGCAGAGAGTGAGAGTAAACATGGAACTTACCTTCATCTACTTTCTCTTAGGGATCACAATCCTGTCCTGTTTGTCGTCCAGTCTCTGAAAATGTTGTTTGATAGTTTTATCTAGATTTTGCTTAGGTGGGAAGTGCAATTCCTGTGGCAGCTGCTTGTTTGTCGGTAGGAGCTGCTAGTTTAGAAGAATGTTCATGAGCACGCGTGTTCGAGCTTACGTGATCAGATGTATGCATGCTATGCTTTTACACGGTTAATCAGGACCAAACACATTGTCTTAGTCTGTTTGAGATGCCATAGCAGACTCCCACAGACTGGGTGCTCAAACAGCAGAGATTTATTTTCTCATAGTTCTAGGGGCTGGAAGTGTGAGATTTGGGAAAGGGCACGTGGGCTCTGGTGATAGCTTGCTTCTTGGATTGTGGAGGACCATGTTTTTTATTATATCTTTGCATTATGGTGGTGGAATGGGCTAGAGGAGAAAGCATTCTTTCTGTCCTGTGACCTCTTTGTTTAGGGGCATTATTCCCACCGTGATATCCCTGTCCTGTAAACCATATCATTACCCAAAGATCACATCTCCAAATGTTACCACAAAAGGTCTTCTGTACAGTCATGTTTGAGGGGTACAGTTAAGTCCCCGACACACAGCCATCAGAAATACCTGTCATCAGTTTTAAATTAGATTTGCTTTAGTGTCAGAATGAGAGTTTCACTCCCCCCCCCCCCCCGTTGCCACCCCTAAATTTGAGAATTACTACATGCAGTAGGGAGCCCTCACTAACGGGCTTCTGAACAAGGAGTTGATACGACGAAGTGATAATTGAAGTCAGGACTTCTTAAACTTTTTCCACTTGTGATCTCCCTTTTCCTGATATATTTCTGCACAATCCTCGGTATATAAAATATATATACCAGTCAGACATTTGTTGGTAATGAATCATAAAGACATTTATTTTATAGTGAGGAAATAGTAAAGCACTTGATTTGAAAGCATGAGAACCTGAGATTAATTGCCAGGCATGGTGACAGGTACTCGTAATCCTAGGCTGGGGAGGTGGAGACAGGTGGGTCACTGGGCCTTACTGGCCAGCCAGCTAAGTCTAACCAGTGAAATTCTAGGCCAATAAGATACCCTGTTTCAAAAATAAGGTGGACAGAGACTGGAAAGATGGTTTAGCATTTAAGAGTACTGGTTTCTCTTCCAAAGGACCCAGGTTTGCTTTGCAGCACCCATATGGTGGCTGACTGTAACTCCAGTTCCAGGGGATCTGAAGTTGTCTCCTGGCCTCCGCAAGCATCAGGCATGCACATGGTGCACAGACATACCTGCAGGCCAACAGACCCATTACACATTAAAAAGAGAAAAAGGTGGGCGGTGTATACAGTATAACATCTGAGGTTGACCTCTGGCTTCCACATACATGTACACACTATGCAGGTGCCTCCACCCCCACCCCACATGTGCACCTATACACATGAAAACACACACAAGTTATTTTGTTTTTTAAAATAAAAAAGTGGGGTGGATATTTTACTTACATGTATGTGTGTGCCTAGTGCCTGCAGAAGCCAGAGGAGGGCACTAGATCCCATGGAACGGGAGTTATAGATTGTTGTGAGCCACAATATAGATACTGGGAACCAAGCCCAGGTTCTCTAGAAGAGCAGCAAGCACTCTTAACTGCTGATCCATTCCTCTAGCTCCAGAGATTTATTTTAAAATAATTCTTTGGACTGTCAGGATGGCTCAGCTGTTGAAGATGTTTGTTGCTGAGCCTGACAGCTTCAGTTTGATCCCTGGGATGTGCATGATGGAGAGGGAGCTAAATCCCATAGCTTGTTCTCTGGCCTCCACACACATGGCATGGTATGCCCCTTGACAGAAACAACCCAACAACATTCAATTATTTGGATATGTATAATTTGACTGCTTAGTAAAGATAAATTTGCATACTAATTATGTGGATGTGTTTATTTTGCATAAAGAATTAAATTGTGGTTGAATATTTGATATTGCAGGACACATCAATATTTTGCAGAGTTGACTGACGTTTAATTTTATAATCATTAGTGCTTAGAATGCTGCTTTGCATACATCTGTACTGCAAATGGCAGAAGTATGTTTGGGGCAATTTCAGAAAATTTTGGAGAAAATTCTGTCCTAATCCCAAATCAAAATTCATTTGGCAATTATTTATGAAACTCTAGTCAACCAATCAGACAAGCAGCTTTCAAAAATCAAACGCTTTAGCACAATCAAACCCAAAGATATTTATATGGTGAATGATGGCAGAGAAAATATTAAAGGTCTCCTTGCCCTGTAATTAAACCATTTTGTCCCTGTCAGAGCAGAGAACTCTGTGTGTGTACAGTGAGAACACTGTGGTAATAAGAGAATTATCTCATCAGGCAGCCGTTGGCATGGCTGCATATGCACGTGCATGCTGTGTGTTCAGAACCAAGGTGGCAGTGAAGTGGCGTGATGCAACACAGGCGATCACTGCCAGAAGCGCTTTGCATTCATTATGTGTTTGGTTTTCAATTCACATTTGATTATTGTGCGTTCAGAACCTTTTACTGCTGCCAAGTGTCATTTGACACCCCCATTCAGTTATGGGACCCCATATGGGGTCATGGCCCATAGTTTATGAAGCTGTGATTTAGGTGCTTGCACTAGGGAACACTAAGTGTGGGTGTGGATGTAATTTAATCATGATGGTAGCCGGTAAGTAAGCTCTCTCAGGGTTGAGGGGCAGCAGGTTTTACGTTATTTGCTTAGTTTGTTTTTGCCAAATCTTATCATGATCCTCAACATCAGAATCCCGGACAGCTTCCCCAGGGAAGAGCAATGTACTGCAATCCTTTATCCACTCATTCATTCATCCAGCACCTACGTACTTCACCGTCCCACTTGGCATTTTACAGAAATACAAAGTAAGTGAAGACTACCTACCGATCTTTTTCTCATGGAGCTTATGACGTCTTTGGGAAAACAAGACAAAGGCGAGTTTAAAAATAAGCACAACAATTTGTTATTTTGGTAATAGGGTGAAAGCGAATTTTCATAACTTTTTTTTTGGTAGAAAAATACAAGACAACCAACATACTCTTTTATAGACTGTCCACATGCTTTAGGGAAAGACAGATGATGGCTGTCGATTGGTATTAGTGAGAGAAGACTTTTTAGAGGACATTTGATGGAGAATTTTCTGGAAGATATGCCGCGTAGGATGATCTGAAGAAGAGGTGAAGATCCTCTGGCCTACAGGAATTTCCTAAACGACATCACCAGTCTACAAGCCGTCCAAACCATTGAGGAACTGGGACGTTGGGATTGTGACTGGATGGAAGAAGGATCCATGATAAGCCTAGGTGTAGATATGTGGACCTAATGCAGCAAAGAAGAACAAGGGTGGGGTTTTATGCAGTAAAGAGATGAAGGTTTTTGACCCATGTTTTCTGTTTCTTTCCTTTCTCTTTTCTGCCATCTGAGCTTATTTTCAAATTTGTTTTTGACAGTAATAAGATTTAAAAATAAGCTTTATGCTTGCATCTTATTTTTCTAACAAGTTATAAAACTGGTTCTTACAACAAATACATGCAATCAAATTTTAGGACTTTAACCACCGAGTCAACGTGTTAATTAGAAACAGAACACCATTCTCTCCCAGACAGAATTCTAGACACGGGGAGGGTTGCAGAGCCCCAGGGTTTGTCCATTTACTCATTCGCTCACAATTTCATGATTAGCAGGGCATGGTCAAAGCCATCAGTGTTTTTACAGGCTGAGATCAATGTCTGAATGCAGGCCACTCTTCTTTTTAACTTACCGGAGAGGTTTACCAGCACCGGGGGACTGGGTTAGGGACACAGAAGGAAGAAGGATGGAAATCGGGGTCCTTGGTGGGGCTATTGCAGCTGTGTTCCCATGCCACAGAGCTCCCTGCTGACATCCTAGACATCTTTCCTGGGAGGTTTCTTGGTTGGGAACGGTGTTTCTTTTTCTAGATTGTTGAAACCGTCATTTAAGTTTGTAATTGGGGCCCAAGTAGAAAGGATGGAGAGAGCATTGAGAGATGTTACATTCTTACACAGTTTATCTGTTTAAATCCCAGCTATGTGAGGGAGGCATAAAAAATAAAAATCAATTGCTCCATCAGCAGGTGGGAGGCACCTACAGTAGAGTCTTTCTAGTGTACAGGAAGCACACGCTTCGTCATGGGGCCCCAACATAGAGTTATTATGCAACATAGCCTTATTAGTAAAAGAGAGTCTGAGTTTCTAGTATATGTACAATGATCAATTTATGTCTAGAGTGTTCTATTTATTTTTAAAGACAAGCAGGTAGTCCAACGGTTAATCTTCGCTGTCAGCTTGGCGGGATTCTGAATCACTTAGAACATACACTTCTGCGAGGGCATTTCCAGAATGGTTTAACTGAACAGGGAAGACCAGTCCTGAATGTGGGCAGTGGGATCTCAGGGGTCGGAGCACCAAACTGAATCCAAAGGGGGCCGAAGGAAGGAGCCCGCTGACCACCAGCATCCATCTCTTTCTGTTTCCTGGCTGTGACTGCAATGTGACCCGCTTCCTCATCCACTGGCAACCATGCCTTCCCTGCTGTGAGGAACTCTATCTAAAAATGATGGTGAACACAAACCCTTGTTCCTTCTTTTTTTTTTTTTTGGTCAGGTGTTTGGTGACAGCAATGAGAAAAATTCACCAGTACAGGGAGATGTAAACAAACTGCTGTCTTAAACCATTCAGAGTAAATGGGAGTGTGAACAATCTGAAAGTGTGTGACATATGCCATGGGCGATAGGTGCTGCCCTTGCAGGAGAGGACTCAGAAGGCTTGAACACTCTTACTTAAGCACCAAGCTGGATAGAGACGGACTTAAAAGTTGAAATTAGTTCCCTGAGCTCTGAGGGGAGGGATTTGATGGAAACACCTCATTTAGGGCTTTCTAAAGGCCTCTCACTCTCTGCATAATGCCTGGCTGTGGGTCTCTGTATGTGTTCCCATCTGCTGCAGGAGGAAGCTTCTCTGATGGCAGCTGAGCAAGCCACTGTTGAGTATAGCAGAATCCCATTAGGAGTTATTTTATTGCTATGTACTTTTAGTAGAACACCAGTGTTTGGTTTTACCCTAAGTCCCTGGGCTATCTAGTCTCTGGTTCTTGGTCACTCAAGCAGTGTCTGGCATGGGTTGCATTTTGTGGAGTGGGCCTTAAGTCAAATCAGATACTGATTACTCCCACAATTCAGCTTCTCTGTGTTCATTGAGTCCTGTGGGTGCTGTCTTCTGTAATAAACCTTACTGTCAGGTTGTGGAGAGTAGCCAGTAGCCTTAACAACAGCTTGGGTCGTTTGGGGGTTCCCATGGGACTATGGCCAACAACTCAATTAGATATAACCCATTCCTAGTATTGGAAACTTCATTTGGTGATGAGAGATATCCAGTTGGGGCTCTTCTCTTCTTTTATTTGGAGATTTCATTTAGATTGGTTCCATATAAGCATGTTTTAGGAAGCTTCTACTGTATTAGATTTCCATACTACCCCTCCCTCAAATGGCCCACCCTTTAGGCTATCTCTCCCCATATCCCCTCCCTCATCACTCCTTTCTTCTCCCTCTCCATTTGATCTTCACATTCCAGTCTCTGTCCCAAGAGGAGGCCAGAAGAATGTAAGAGCCAGAGGAGATAGAAGACACCAAGGAAACAAGACCTTCTGAACACAGCAGAACCAATGTGCACACATGAACTTACAGAGACTGTGGCAGCATGCACAGGACCCACATGTGGACATAGGCCTCCCCCCGACCCAGAATCTGGCTCCAATTGATAACCTCTTGCAAATGAAAAATTAGTTTTCGCCAAGGGCGTTTCACTGGGGAAACAAACCACTCTTAAGGGAAGCTCTTCACCAAGCAGTAGATGAGCAACAGAAAATGAATTCAACAGCATCTTTGGAGGCTGTTTCATAATATTGTCCCAGTTTTTTTTTTTTTAACCTTACAGGTCCTTTGTGTATGTGTTATGGCTTCTGGTTTTGTGTTTTTATGGGATTCCTATATGTGTGATTATGTATGTCTTATTTTGTTTTACTATATTATTCCTTAGATGCCTGTTTGTTTTTTAAGGAGAGACAGAAGGGGTATGGACGGGAGAGGAGAGGAGGTACTGGGAGGGGAAACTGTAATCAGAATATATTGTATGAAATATATCTATTTGCAATAAAAAAAATTAATAAAAATAGAGAAAATAAAAACACATTTCAGTCAAAGATAATTGCAGTTTTTTTTTAACTCTGTGGGGGCTCACCACCCAGTTTCTAAATAAACCTATTCTTACTTATGAATGCCCAGCCTTAGCTTGGCTTGTTTCTAGCCAGCTTCTCTAACTTCAATTATCTTGTTTCCCTTTAACTGCATTTTCCCTCCTGGCTTTTTACTTCTCTTTATTCTCTATGTCTTGCTTTCCTTCTTACTCTGTGGCTGGCTGTGTGGCTGTGTGGCTGTGTGGCTGTCCCTGTTATCCTCTCCTTTTCTCACTCCTTCCTCAACCTAGATTTCTCTTCCTATTTATTATCTCTGCCTGCCAGCCTGGCCTATTTCTCTCTCCTGTCTAGCTATTGGCTGTTCAGCTCTTTATTAGACCAATAAGGTATTTTAGACAGGCAAAGTAACACAGCTTCATAGAGTTAAACAAATGCAACATAAAAGAATGCAACACATCTTTGCCTCATTAAACAAATATTCCGCAGCATAAACGAATGCAACACATCTTAAATGGATATTCTGCAACAGGTAACCATGTTTAAATTACAGTGTAACAATCCAGTTTCCACTCTTAATATGTTTCTTTTGCTTTGGCAATTCATGGTCTTTTGTGAATTTTACTGCTTTTTAATAGAATTGTATTCCCCCGAAGGAAAAAAAAATGTTAAATTAGGAGCAACTCAAAGGAGTATCATGAGAATCCAAGTAAAAGGGACCTTCTCCATGATTGGTACTGTGCCATGGTGTTGAGGTAGTGAGGTACCCATCACAGCATAGATGTGATGAGCATCTGGGAAAATGCTGTAGAAGTGTTTTAGCATCTGGAAGACACTGGGGGTGTTTGAGTTCAGCTCTCTGTACTTAACAACAAATTATACCCCACTTCAATGACCTCTGAGGGTTAGGAGTAGAGGTCGTAAGAACCTAGGAGACCCTAGATGAGGGGGTTCAAAGGGTAACAGAGACCCATTTCAAATTACAAGTCGTCATTTCAGCCACTTGTAGAGGCAGAACAGAGGGAGGAAGAAAAATTTCCAAGCTGCCAAATATCCTCTGTTGTTTATAAACATTTGAAACAAACCACGACCAGTTTAATGAAGCCTATAAGGTGTTTTTTTTTTTTTTATTTTTTTTTTTTCTGAGACCGGTTTTTCTGTGTAGTCCTGGCTATCCTTGAACTCACTCTGTAGAAAAGGCTGGCCTCTAACACACAGAGATCTGTCTGCCTCTGCCTCCTGAGTGCTGGGATTCAAGGTGTGTACATCACCACCTGGTCAACAGTTCCTTTTTAATCTGCCTATTCTTTCCAAGGTGGTAAGCTTGTCTTAGGCACCCCTGCTCCACCTCTTGGGGAGCATTTTGATTCTAGGGTGCAGATAAAGTGAGTAGATGTTTGCTTTCTGTTACAGGAACAGAGCAGCTGTCAACTTGGACTGCATTTGACTTTTCAGACTGTTGGGAAAGGTCTGGCTTTCTCTCAGTCCCTTGGGCTTGTACCTGCATTATTAGCTACTAGAATAGATGGGCCCTGTCTCCATAACATGCAAGTATTCTAGGGTTTGCTGCTGTGTGGTCTCTTTGTTCCTTGCTATTGTCCTTTCCTTTCACATGTAATTGTCTCCTATCTCCAATAAATTGTAAAATACGGCAGGTAATGATTGGTTCGTACTGTTGTGGGCCCCTCAGAGCACATGTCCCGGTGATTTTGTGAAATGGAGGCACTTATTCAAGGATTCATGACAGATGTCAACTTGTCAAAGTGAATCTTTTTGCTTAAAGGGATGTTGGTTAGTTTTTACCTAGGAACTGGTCTTTTCCTCTGAATGTCAGTCACCGAACACCAGAACTTTTCCTTAAAAAAAGAAATCTTTTAGAGGGGCTAGAGAGATACTCAGTGGGTGAGAGCGCTTGCCGTGCAAGCAGGAGGATCTGAGTTCGAATCCTCCGCACTCATCAAACGTTGGGCATGGCTGTGTGAGCCTGTAATGCTGTCCCTGGGGCATGGAGACAGGTGGGTGCTGGGAGCTCTCTGGTCAGCCTGCCAAGCTGAGACGGTGAGCTGGTTCCATGAGAGACCCTGTCTCAAAGAGTGAGGTGGAAATCAACAGAAGAAGGCACATGGTATCTTTGGTCTCTGTATGTGTGTGTCCAGGAGTGCACACCTGCTGTCTTTCTCTCACACACGAGCACTCAGACAATTCTTAAAGCTGGAGTAAGGTGTTCAGTACTTTCAGATCGCTCCCGACTCGGCATCTGGGGAGCATCAAGGTTTGTTTGGCTGATACGTTACAGCTGGTTTGGGGGATTCTACTGGGGATAATATGAGCTCGTCCAAAATTAATAATACATTCCTCTTGTGGTTTAAGTTGCTATGTCTTTTTGCAAAATGAATGGAATATTTTCCAAGAAGCCACACATTCCTACTAGGCTCCTCAATATCCAAAAAATAAATAAATAAATAAAAAATTAAAATTAAAAAAACGCCTAACAGGGCAGGTTCGTGTGTGCTTTGCAATGTGATAGTGACTTTGTATGTGCATCTCCTAGACCCTTTTCTTTCTCCCTCTGAGAAGGCTTCAGGTAAAGGGCACACAGATAGCTTCCTACTCCTTAAGAAGAGTCCTAGTGGAGCCTTCATGGGACTGACTTAGGCCCTCTGCATGTGTGTGATAGTTGTGTAGCTTGGTTTGTTTGTGGGGCTCCTAGCAAATCAGGACCTGTCCCTGGCGCTTGAACTAGCTTTTGGGACCCTATTCTCCGTGCTGGGTTGTCTTGACCAGCCTGATGCAGGGGGAGGAGCTTGGTCCTGTCTCAACTTGATGTGCCATGCTTTGTTGACACCCATGGGAGATCTTACCCTTTCAGACGGAGGTGGAGGAGGAGTGGATGGAGAGGGGGGTAGATGGGAGATGGGGGGCGGGGAGAATGGGAGGAGAGGAGGGAGGGGAAACTGGTCAGTATGTAAAATAAATGAAAAAAATTTAATTACCCCCCCCAAAAAAAACCAAAACCCAAACACAAGAGTCCTAGCAAGAAAAAAAAATCAAAAACCCCAAATAACAACAAAAGTCATGTCAAATCAGCCTCTCCCCCAGCTTGGTTGCAAGTTTGTACATGGGGAAAGCAAAGAAATCGTTTTTTTTCAGAGGCTGCATATGAACAAAATAATACAATCTGAAGCCTTGTTCTTATGTTTTATAAATAACTAAACTTGGCAGGTAATGGGAGCACACCACGACTTAATTGCCTTTGGTATTAATTAAAAAGGATAAAGCAAGCTTTCAAAAAGGGATTTTCACGACTGTGGGAGGGTTTGAACATTATCTTGTGTGTGTGTGTATTATAAATAATCACAAAAGCTAAAGATGAAGCAAGAGAAACATGGCAAGCTCATGTTACTGTCCCAACAAAGGTTATTATCCACACTAAGTGTCTGGAGCTGCCCACGGGAGAGTGGAGCATGTGTTGGCTTCTCATAACGCTCAACCTTAGTTTTTCCTTTTCTTGGTTTCACTTGTTCACACCCTGTTGTCAAGTTGTCTTCCCTCGTGCTGTTCAGATCATTTTTTCCTGCTCAGTACTTGACAACTGTAAAACATGAAACCATTGTTCTACATTTTCATGCCATGCCTGACAGAGCTAAGTGAGCTGGACTGTTTGGCGCTGCGTTGGGTCTATCCCCACACTATCTAGTGACTGTGGTTCCTCTTCCCTGAGAAACATGTAGGTTTTGATGGAGCTTGGAAGAAACACCTTGCTGTTTTAAGTTCTGTCTCTCAGGAGTCTGTGTGACAGTGATGCCCTATTTTTCTTTTTCTTCCCAAAGGAAAGGGAGTTTAAAAAGTGTCCAGTGTACCCTTTACTAGCTACGGTTAGTAAATGAGGTCTCACCAGTATTCAAGTTTGGGTGTAAAATTTTCCATGCTCTTTTGTCTTGTGTGTTCCACAAGGCCCATTTAATAGTCTATTAAAAGAAGAGCAAGAGAGGAGCAGAAGTAAGCTAGGGATGTGGATGGAACTGTGGACGGGACAGTAGTCTGGCACTGGGCATAGCTGCAGATACAGCCCGCTTCCCTCTTTGATGCACAGTTTTCTGAAGGCACTCTTCAGCCTCCAATGGAGCAATCCAGAGACCCGAAGAGGTTGAGAGAACCTTCACAGAAGCCCAGCAAGGCACAGCCTAGTACCACGCAACACAATGTTGTGGGTACAAAGACTTCTGAACATCATGAAGCTGAAGGCAGCTAGGGTATCTGAAGACAGTGGGGACTATCGTCCATTTCTGAAGTCAGTGTGAGGCAGAGGAAGAATTAAGCTTGTTTCTTGGTTTCCAGGGAAGGCTATAGGTAGAAGTTATGGCCAGGTTTAGGTTCTGCTTCAGTGAAGATGTTCCAATAGCATGCCAGCAATGGAAAGAACATGCCAGAAATGGAAATAATTTATATTTTAATAGTGTTTCACAGTTTTAAAAGTACTTTTCCTAGTTCAATGGCCCTGTGAAGTAGATAGTGCTGATGTTGTTGTTATTGTCATTGCTGCTGTCAATGACATTGTTTGCAGTTAGATATGAAAACAGAGGTGTACACAAATGATTATTTAGTCATGAAGCCGTTAAGTGGAGAAGTCGAACTCTACATACTTTTTTCATTAAATCTCACTTAGTATTGCTGTGTAATAAACCATGCAGCACTAAGTGGCATAGAAAAGCTTTTATTCTGTCCAAACTGTGCACAGTTGAGACGACCTCTGCTCCATGGTGTGTATATTCTTAGAGGAAGAGAACAGTCTGATGATCAGGAGGTAGAGTTGTTTACAGAAACTTGTACCCTCAACTGACAACTCAACCCTTCGTGAGGGGCAGATTGGGCTTCCTCACAACTTGGCAATTGGGTATGAGGAGCAAATCCCCCAAGGGAGCAAAGCAGAAGATTCATATCTGCTCTACACACCCCGCTTCAAAACAAGGAGACCCAGGGACTGCTGTTGAGAGGAGGGCCCAAACACAGTGTAAAAAGTCCATGGGATGGGAGAATCTGCTGTGTTCATCTTTAGAAAACACTGTGTTTGTGCACGGGCGTGTGTGTGTGTGTGTGTGTGTGTGTGTGTGTGTGTGTGTGTGTGTGT
>CABHPH010153494.1:0-14779 GCA_902168325.1 Peromyscus nudipes
AGGATTTTCTGAATGGCCTTCCAACCTTGTCTTGGCAAGGATCAGCAGTCCTTTCTTTTATGTCCCGCTTGTCCATTTTGGATAGCATACTGTCAGCAGTCGATGTAAGGGCACTTTCTTGCCAAGTAGTGAACATTTGCCACAATGAAAGTAAACTCCATAAGGAGTTTCTTCAATGCCCATCATCTACTCTGAAGTAGATTGGTTCTGCAAGGAGCAGGCATATCTCATTGTCATAAAAAAAGAAAAATCTGTTATTAAAACATCTTAAAGGCCATATTCTGCAAATCTCTGAAGTGTTTAAAGATGACCTGTCAATCTAAAATATATTTCCGTTTAACCTTGAAAACATACCTAATATGACTACAAGTTAGATTGTAATGACTAACTACTAGCCTGCATTTCTTTATTATCCTAAATAGTTGGTAATAACTTTCAAGGACTAGAAAATTGCATTACATTGTTAAATGAACTTTATAGGTACAATACTTTGCACAAGATTAGAAATACATGACAGTATTTTCTAACTAAATCAATCTCAAATTTGTATCAATATATATAATTTGTATACAATATACAAAAATCCAATCCAATGTAAAATATTTAAAATTAGTAGTTGGCTTTTAAAAGTGGATTCAATAATCTACCTTGTTATCTTATCACATCCATATTCTCTCTTTTTTTCAGAGTGTATTCAATAATCTACCCTTTATTCTATCATTTCTATAGCTTTTTTTCAGAGTAGATTCAATACTCTACCTCTTATCTATATCCCCATTTTGTCAAAGAAGAACTCCAATCTAATTTTCTTCATTTAGCTTTTTTCCTGGCCATTATCAATTAACAACTTGTAACCAAACATCCTAAACAATGACAATTATCCATAGCCCATTGAATGACCAAAAACCACCCACCCACCTCTTTGGAATGTGGGCATTGTGTTCTTAAAATTACTTTATGCTGTCTGGGGGTGATGGCATCTTTAGGCGATCCTGGGAGAGGTAGCTGTATCATTTGTTGTCCAGTCTCTGCATAATTCAAAAGTGCAGGACTTGTCTCAAGTCCTTACTTGAGTAGTCTGTGAGGCTAGATCATCTCAGCTAGCCATATCAAAATTGTCCTGAGAATTTGGAGTCCAAAGCTGATCTTTGGGTGGTGTTTGTCAGCTTAGTGGTATTATCATCATCTTGATGGAATCATTGTTGTGAAGTCCCATCATCTTTTTTGAGACTTCAAAGTCACTCTTAGGTGTGGTCATGGTTCCCTGCAGAAAACTGATAGAGTTTTCTCAAACCCAAAAGCATGTACAGGAAGATAGATGAAGCTTTTTTTCTCTAGAATTAGTTAGTACTCTATATGACCATTAATATCATAATAAGAGTTTAATATATATATTAATCTTATTAATTTTGATATAAAATTCATACCTTAAAAGTTTTAAAGAGTCAAAATAAAACCAAAGAATTGTGAGATTCGTGGCAATAGAATAGTCCCTTAATTTTAGTTTTTCTTCTGTCCCATATCAGGTGGCTCTTCTGACATGATACAGAGATTTTTGCATTTTCTTTTAACAAGCATGCTTGAGTTTAGAGGAGAGAGAGAGTCATGCACCAACTCCAAAGCCAGCTTTAATTTTTAATTGAATTGGGACTACATAAAGACCATTTGCATTAGGTGTCTGTAGAGAACAACAGAAAAAAAAATTTAGGAGGATTTTATGAAATTTTATCCTGTTAGATATGTGATACCAATGGGCCAATTTACTCTTTTTCTTGGGACATTCTTTCTGGATGATTTGTCCTTTTTCTTCAGATGTCTCATTTACCTAGTGTTCTTCAGATTCTTAGCCTTCATTCTCCTGAAAGACAAAAACAAAAATCCTTCCCCAAGCCTAACTTTTGGAGGTTCCCTTCTGGCAAATTATATCTGATTAAATGAAAAGCATTTGTTAGTTGTATAAGTTAATTTAAAATTAATGGTCATGCTGGTTGATGAACTATCACCTCTTCTAATTAAGAGGTCTCTCTTGCTCAAATTGAACCTTTATCAATTTTAATGATAACCATAGCTTTCCTTCTCCTGTAGAAACAAAAGCAAAACCTTGCCCCCATGTAATACATATCCTGGTTTCCATTCTGAGGTCAGCACATTCTTTTTTTAAGATTTATTATTATTATTATTATTATTATTATTATTATTATTATTATTATTAAATATTTACTTATTTATTATGTTGTTTATTTATTATGTATACAGTGTTCTGTCTGCATGTATGACTGCAGGCCAGAAGAGGGCACCAGATCTCATTACAGATGGTTGTGAGCCACTATGTGGTTGCTGGGAATTGAACTCAGGACCTCTGGAAGAACAGTCAGTGCTCTTAACCTCTGAGCCATCTCTCCAGCCCCAGCACATTCTTAAAGTATATAGGCTGATTTAATTCTGTAGTGTTTTCTATTATCCAATGTTTCTCTGCAGCCATTGTTCCTTTCTCATTAGCAATGAGAAAATTCAAAGTTAATAAAACATTATGTAATCTATTTCTGGGGCTTTTTGTTACCCCATTCTGTTTATTTAGCATATCCTTTAGAGTTCGATTTGATCATTCTATGACTTCTTGGCCTGTAGGATTGTGTGGTATGCCTGTAATATGCTTTATATTGTAATAAGCAAAAAACTGTTTCATTTTACCAGAGACATACGCTGGAGCATTGTCAGTTTTAATTTATACAGGTATACCCATGATGGCTATAACTTCTAGCAAATGCGTGATTACAGAATCAGTCTTTTCAGAACTCAGAGCAGTTGCCCATTGAAATCCTGAATAGCTATCAATGGTGTGATGTACATATATCAGTTTTTCAAATTCTACAAAATGAAACACATCCATCTGCCAGATTTCATTCCTCTGAGTACCCTTTGAGTTACATCCTGCTGGTGGTGGAGTTTGATTGTAAAAAGAACAAGTAGGATATTTCCTTACAGTTTCCTTGGCTTGTTGCTAGGTTATAGAAAAATCCTTTTTTAAAACTCTTACTATTTACATGATTTTTTTTTATGAAATCCTGAGGCCTCTAGCACATTTCCTATCAATAGTTTATCGATCTCATCTTTAACTTGTGCTACAGGGCCTGGCAGACCTGCATGAGACTGGATGTAAGCTATATATAAAAATGATTCCTATTCCTGATTATTTCTTGTAACTGAATAAATAACAAAGTTAATTCTGACTCATCAGGGATCAATTCTGGAGTTTCTATATGTAAGACCACTTTTTCAGCATACTGAGAGTCAGTAACTATGTTGAGAGGTTCCCAAAAATCCATTAATACCATCAGAATGGTATATAATTCTGATTTTTGGACAGAATTATAAGAACTTTGAACTACTTTACTAAAATTGTCTGATCTGATCTGTAACCTGCCTTTCCTTGTTTGTTTAGGTCTGTATAAAAGGTAGGGGCTCCAAATATAGTTATTTCCCACACAACATGAGGCAGGATACAGTTAGCTCTCTTTATAAGTTTAATTCTATCACTTTGGGGATATTAGTTGTTAATCTCTCTCAAAAAATGACTGCAAGCTCTTTGCCAAGGTTCACTTTCTGCCTATAATTTGTCAATTTCATCATTAGTTAAAGGTACTACAATTTCTGCTGAGTCTATTCCTGCTAATTGACGAAGTCTCAATTTTCCTTTTAAAATCAACTCAAAGATCTTTTACACATAAGTTTTTAATTTTTTACTCTGTTTATTTGGTAAAAATATCCATTCTAATATAATATCTTCCTTCTGCATTAAAATTCCTGTAAGAGAATACTTAGAGGGTAAAATAACCAAAATGCAATCAAGTTTTGGATCCACACGATCCACATGTGCATCCTGTCTTTTCTTTTCCACCAAAGCCAATTCTCTCTCAACTTCAATTGATAATTCTCTTGGCTATTCAAGTCCTTAACACCCACCCTCTAAGATTTTGAACAAATTACTCAGTTCATCATTTTTTACCCCAATTGCAGTCTGTAGACTGGAAATGTTTCCAAATAATCTTTGAAAATCATTGAGAGTCCATAATCGATCTCTCCTAATTTGCACCTTTTGGGGTATAATTTTTGTAGACCTATTTTATATCCTAAATAATTAATAGAATGTCCTTTTTGTATCTTTTCAAGAGCAATTTGTAACCTCCAATAAGGCAAGTTGTCTTTACTTCTTGAAACATTCTTTCTAAAATATCTGCATTTGAATCAGCTAGTAAAATGTTGTCCATGTAATGGTAAATTATAGATTTAGGAAATTGTTTATGTATTACTTACAATGGCTGTTGTACAAAATATTGGTACAGGGATGGGCTATTTAACATTCACTGTGGGAAAACCATCCATTGATATCTCTTGACTGGCTGGGAATTATTATAAGTAAGTACTGTGAAGGCAAATTTTTCTCTGTTTTTCTTGCAAGGGTATTGAGAAGAAACGGTCTTTTAAATCAATAACTATAAGAGGCCATCCTTTAGTTAACAGAGTAGGCAAAGGAATTCCACATTGTAGAGAGCCCATTGGCTGAATTACTATAGCTCTTAGATCTGTTATCATTCTCCACTTACCAGATTTCTTTTTAATAACAAATACAGGAGAATTCCAAAGGCTGGTTAATTCTTCAATATGCTGCTCATTTAACTCCTCTTTTACCAGCTGTTCTAAGGCCTATAGTTTCTCTTTTGTTAAAGGCCATTGCTGAATTCATAAATGTTTGTCCGTTAGCCATTTTAAAGGTAGGCCTGTTGGTGTCTTTGAAAGATCAGCAGCTGTTGTGCCCTGATCTTGTACAATCTGGATGGTCAGTGACTGTTCTTTATAATACCTTCTAATATTTTTCTAAAAAATATGTGTTAGTTTATGGTTTGTTTCTGAAGTTGAAGGAATGTTAATCTGGGTATTCCATTGTTGTAATAAATCACATCCCCATAGATTCATAGCTATATTAGCCACATATGGCTTTAATTTTCCTCTCTGTCCTTTTGGCCCTATACATTCAACCCATCTCACATACTCTGTTTCACTTGACATAATATTCCAATCCCTAAATTTTTATTCTCTGATATTTTCATATATGTATATAATGTATATTGATTATGTCCAACCCACCCCCACCCCATTCTCCTTCCTATCACCCTTGATATAGCTACCTCCCACTTTCATGTCCTTTCCTTTTTTTAATAACCGAATGAGCCCAGTTAATGCTATTCACACACACGTTAGTGTGTGGCCAGACACTGGAGCATGGGTCACCTATCAGCAAATTTCACTTAAGTTCATTTGGTCAATGGAATCTAATTTACTTATAGGGTACTAGCTACAAGTGATTCTGGGAAATGCAGTTTTCAGCTTTTTTTAGCCTAAATAGAATATGGGTCAATGGGATAGTGGGACAATCTCACCTACTCATTCTGTCATAATCTTTCCCCAACATAAGATGCAATTTCTACCACTATTGATCTTCTCTAATTATAGCTAAGGGCAAGAGAACATCTCTGCTTCCTCAAAACGAGAACTCTTCAAGCAAAAAAGAAAAGGTGGAAGCAGAGGTGTAACTCCTCCGAGTCAGAGCACGTGCCTAGAGAGAGCGAGGCAGTGAATTGGGTTGATTTAACCAGTTTCACAATTTACTTAAATTGAGTTTAATTATTTCTAATCTGCAAATAGGGCAATACCAGGAAAAAAAAAAAGATATCAGTTTTCCATACAAGCCAATACAATCAGATCCAAATCTGTAGAATGGGTTATTTCCACATATTTCCTGGAAGAAGCTTTGGATCTACATGGAATCTGTAAAATATAGTCCTAAAATGATTGTTTAACATTGAAAGGATCTTTTGTACTAAGCACTTACAGAGAATTATATAGGAATGACAAGGAGTATAGGAGACTAATCCAAGGTGATTTTCAGTTCTTCATTTTAACCACTCAAGAATACAGCTGTCCTTCACTCCTGAAATGTCCACACCCTTTAACACTTGTGAAATTCCTTTATCTCGTAAATATCTGTTAAATAGGCTGAATCACATATATTCCTCACACATTCCTTTTATTTTATTTATTTAATTGGATGGTTAGTTTTTTTGTTGTTTTTTTTTTGTTTTGTTTTGTTTTGTTGTTTTGTTTTTGTTTTTGAGACAGGGTTTCTCTACGTAACAGTCCTGGCTGTCCTGAAACCTATTTTGTAGGCCAGGCTCACCTTGAACTCACAGAGATCCACCTGCCTCTGCCTCCTGAGTGCTAAGATTAAATTAAAGCCATGCACCACTAATGCCTGACTCTATTTTGGTTTTGACTTTCAGCTGGGGACACTGTGTCTGACAGTATTAAACATGTCCACATTCGCACAGCTAGTGAGGAGCAGCTGCTCTTATTACCCAAGCCTCTCCTGGCTTCTCTGCTGTCAACAAGCTGTTGCCGTTTGTTGACAAAGGAAGGAAACTTCCAGTCCTTCTCTCATAGTGGTTCTCAATCTTCCTAAGGCTACAACTCTTTAATACAGTTACTCATGTTGTGGTGACTCCCAACCATAAAATTGTATTGTTGCTACTTCATAACTGTAATTTTGCTACTGTTATGAATTGTAATGTAAATATCTGATATGGAACCCCCCCAGAGGGGTCATGACCCACATGTTGAGAACCACTGTTCTATCACCTTTCATGAACACATTTGTTTGAAGTAACTCACCGTTACTTTCTCTTTTTAATTTAAATGTTTTATTTTTATGAGAATTTCATACATGAATACTGTATTTACATCATTTTATCCATCCCTCCCCCCTCTCCAACACCTCCTATGCCCTCCCCCAAACTCATGACCTCCTCTTTAGTTATTATTATGTGTGGGGAGGGTATGAGACCTGAGTCCCTGTAGTGTTGCTCATAAGTATATGTGATTAGGTTGATGATTTTGGATTGAGCTTATCCTTGAAGAAAACTGATGGCCCCTCTTTCAGCAGTGATTGATTTTCTGAAGCTCTTATTCTAAAGATGAGCCATGTGAAATTTCCCCCATCCCATTGGTCAACTGATGCTAGCATTAGTAGATCTTGTTGAGAGTGTCAAGATTTCATAGGTGAAGCTTCTGTGTCATGTCCAAAGCCACCCTCTCACAGCAGGGACCCTGTTTTGCTTTCCATCCCTCTTCCATGATGATTCCTGAGCCTTAAATAGAGGGGGTACATTTAGTTGTGAATCTCTGTAATATATCAGGTACAAATTCCCTCCTAGTGAGCAAGCCTTAAGTCCAATTAGACAGTTTTTCACTAGCCCTAAGACAGAAGAGCCGCCAGGCGGTGGTGGCACACATCTTTAATCCCAGCACATGGGAGGCAGAGGCAGGTGGATCTCTGTGAGTTTGAGATCAGCCTGGTCTACAGAGCGAGATCCAGGACAGGCACCAAAACTACAGAGAAACCCTGTCTCGAAGGAAAAAAAAAAAAAGATAGAAGAGCCACTATTGAACCGTTGAGGATGTCTTGTTGGGGCAGTCATTGTTGGAGCTTCCTGGCACTGCAAATGAGTAGGTCTAGGGGTTGCTTTTTCTCCCTTGCAGCTTGCATAGCACTTTCCAACAGTATGAAAGAAGAGACTTGGGGGCCAATTCCAGCTTGATCCCTCCAAGTTAAGTGTGAAAGCGTACGGTGTCTTCAGCAACAGGTTCTTACCTTCAAGAGTTCTGGAAGACAACTAAGGGCGATGGCGGTATCCTATATTTTTTTTACCCTATCTGAGGAGTGGATGGGGGTCAGATAGGGGAAGGTGGGGGATGAGCGGGAGAAGGGGAGGGAGGGGGAACTGTGGTTAGTATGGAAAATGGAAAAAAAACCTTTAAATAAAAAACAAGTCTTTAAAAATAAAAAAATAAAAAATTTTAAAAAGGAATCTCTTCGATCATTGCCCCCCAGCCAACAACTTAATCGCTCTCTATGCCTGACACTGGGGGTATTGTTAGATAGTCTATGGTTCTTAGAAGGAGGATTATCAACCCCCTGTGAAATATTATATATGTGTATTGCTAAGTAAGCTTATAAAATAATGTTTCCCTGTGCCTTTTTCAACCATCCTAATGTTCTTAATGCCTGTTTCCTCTCTCTCCCTCTGCATCATCCTCCCTCACCTCTCCTTGGTTAAAGTACCTCCCCTATCCTCTTTTTCCCCTTTCCTCCTTCATAGCACCTGTATCCTGGCTTCTGCAAGTTATCAGGCTATATACTCAAATCTAAAGATTCATGCTAGTTGCTTATGTAAATGTTATATTTCAGGTCTTTATAGTGTTTATTTCATTTTTTAACTTTTATTGATTTTTTTGTGGATTTCACATCATGCATCCAGATCCCACCCATCTCCCCCCACCCCCACCCCCACATCTGCCCTCCACCTTTGCAGCCTCCCCCACAAAACAAAACAAAATTTAAAAGAAAAAACAAAAACAAAAAAACTGAAAAACAAAACAAAGAAAAAAGAAGAAGAATCCCATCGTGGAAGCTGTGGTGTGGCCCAAGGAGTCACACACTTCATCCTTTAATCCATTCATCATCACTTGCAAGTGTTCATCGCCATGAGTCATTGTCTGGTTTGAGGCTTCTGGCTAAAGCTTAAGTTATATTTAGTGCTCACTGTTTCTATATTGTCTTGAATTCAGTGATGCTTATTCATATTTTTATATTATAAAGCATATTGACGGTCACTTTTCTTGAATATGCCTCAAAAATATCCCTGTTATTCCCTTTAATTGGGCTCAGAAAGTTATGTATATGCTGATTGCAAAGTAGGCAGGTACTATGATTTTTACAGATACTTTTACAGATATGTTCTAAATTTTTCTCTTTTCTTTTTGAATAATAAATTAATTTATTGTGTTATCAGCTTAAAAAAAGATTCAGAGCTGGGATCCAAAAATAAGAGAGAATATTGGAATATGCTTTTCTTTCCTGGTGTGAATTATTTTAGTATGGTATTTTCTAGCTCCATCCATTTACCTAAATATTTAATGATTTTCTTTTTCTTTACAGTTGAATAGTTTTTCATTGTGTATATGTACCACATTTCCATTATCCATGTATCAGCTGAAAGACATTGAGGGTGTTTCCATTCCCTAGCTATTATGAGTAGAACAGCAATGAACCTAGTCAAGCAAGCATCTGTAGAGTAAGATGTCCAGTCCTTTGACCACAGGCCACGGAGGACTATAGCTAGGTCATGTGGTAGATCCAGTTGACCTTTTGAGAATTCTCCACATTGATTACCACAGGGATTGCCCCAGTTTGCAACCCCAACAATAAAGTTTCGACTTTCTCTGAATCCTGGACAGCACTTGTTTCTGTTGGTTTCTTGATCCTGATCATTCTGACCAGAGTAAGACAAAATGTCCAAGTAGTTTTAATTTGATTCCCATGATTGCTGAGGAAGTTAAACACTTTTCTACATGTTTCTCAGCCATCTTTGTTACTTCTTTTAAGATGTCTCTATTCAGATCCATGGTCCATTGTGGGTAAGGGGGTGGTGGTCAATTGTTGACCTGAATGACTGAGCAAATGGAGTACTACTCAGAAAGTCTTTTTTTACACCTCCAGCTTATGGGGTGCTGCCTATGTAGTCTTCTAATACTTTTAATTTTTCACATGGAAGTTTTTGACCCACTTGGAAAATTTGTGCAGGATGATAAATGTGGGACTAGTTTTGTTCTTCTGCATGTGGACATCCAGTTTTCCCAGCACCATTTGTTGAAGAGCTTGTCTTTGTTCCAGTGCATATTTTTGACATTTTTGTCAAATATCAGATGTCTCTATTCATGTTTGAGTTTTCTAGTATGTTCCCCTAATTTAAATGTCTGTTGGTTCAGTGTTTTATTTTGCTTTGTTTTGTTGCAAGTACCATGCTGTTTTTATTACTATAGCTCTGTAACACAGCTTGAAATCTTATCTGGTAATCCCTCTAGCATTGTCCTTCCTGCTCAGGATTTCTTTGGCTATCTTTGATCTCTTAGGGTTCCATGTGAATTTTAGGATTTTTTTTTACTATTTCTGTGAAGAATGTTGTGAGGATTTTGCATTGACTCTGCAGATTGCATTTCTGTGGATGGTTATTTTCACAATATGAGTTCTACCAATCCATCAGCATGGGAAGTCTTTCCATTTTCTGGTGTCTTCATCAAGCTCTTTCTTCAAAGATGCAAAGTTTTAATTGTAAAGGTCTTTCACCTCCCTTGTTAGGCTTATTCTTAGATATTTTAATATTTGGAGACTATTGTGAATGGGAGAGTTTCTATAATCTTTCTCAGACAGGGTTTCTCTGTGTAGTTTTGGTGCCTGTCCTGGATCTTGCTCTGTAGACCTGGTTGGCCTCGAGCACAGAGATCTACCTGCCTCTGCCTCCTGAGTGCTGGGATTAAAGGTGTGTGCCACCACCGCCCGGCAAGACTTCTGATTTTTATGAGTTTTTATTTTGTGTCTACTGCTTTCTTGAAAATGTAGATCATTTCCAGAAGTTTACTGATGTAATTTTTGGAATCTTTTATGTATAATATCAACTACAAGTAGGAATCATTTGACTTTTTCTTTTCCTATTTGTATCCATTTTACTTGCTTTCTTTTCATGATTGCCTCTGTTCTGGTAATTTCCTGATGTGCATTTCTGTCTCTTCGCCCCTACCTCTGACCTTCCATGATTAGTGTCTTTTTGATCCTCACCTGTGAAGATTCTTGTGGTGAATCTGAAATTCCATTGTCCCGTTCCTTCCTTCTTCATTTGTGCCAGAAACAAGTTGAACCGAGTCAAATTAGTTGCTTATCTTCCTCTGTTTACTTTCACTTTAATTAGCTCTCCTTTCCCTAGTTTCCCAAGATAGAAACTTGGATAATTATTTCCTGATCTTTCTCCTTTTCTAATATTTGTATTTAATACTGTGTTTTCCTCTAAGCATTTTTTTTTTGTTCTGGATTTTTCAAGGCAGGGTTTCTGTGTAGCCTTAGCTGTCCTGGAACTCACTCTGTAGACCAGGCTGGCCTCAGAGATCTGCCTTCCCCTGCCTCCCGAGTCCCGGGATTAAAGGTGTGAGCCACCACCATCATACCCTCTAAGCACTTTCACTGAATCTTACAATTTCTTAACCTTTTTTAAACTTCCCTTTAGTTCAAGCTATTTTTAAATGTTGGGATATCTTTCTTTTATCCACATTTTACAACGTTTTTTAATATTCATATGTGCGTGGTTTTTCAGTTACCGTTCTGTTATTTATTTCTAGTTTCATCATGGGCTGAAAATGACATTGTATGATTTCTAATTCTGAAGATTTGTGATGTTATTGTGATAACACTCAACTTGACAGAATCCATCATCACCTGGAGACAGGTCTCTGGGCATGACTGTGAGGGGTGGTCTTGATTACATTAATTGAGATGGGAAGACCTAACAACTATGGATGGCACCGTTTTCTGGCTAGGATCCTGGACTGTATCAATGGATAAACATTACTGAAAAGCAACAAAGCATTTCTCACTCTCTGCTTTCCAAGTACAAGTGCAGTGTGACCATTTGTTTCAAGCTCCTGTTTTCTCCCCGCCCCCAAGATGAACTATACCCTTCAACAGCAAAACAGAATAAGCCCTTCCTTTCTTAAGTTGCTTTAGTCAGAATATTTTTATTACAGGAGCAAAAATTAACTTAAGACAAAAATTTGGTACTTAAATGTGTAACTCTTTCTGGGATCAACCTGATCATGTATATCTTAGGCCATTGAAACTGTTCTATGGCAGAAACATAGAAGTATTTGCAACTTAGGGTTAGAAAGACCCTTCAGTGCTACAAGCCAATGTTAATAGGCCATTCTGGTGGGAACTTGGGAGAACTCTGAGAGAAACAAAGGCAATGGGAGCCTGGTTCATGAGGTTTCAGAATAGAATAAGAATTCTATCAGGAAGTGGGGTGGGATCATTTGTGTAATATTTTGGCCAAGAATCTGGTTTTATTTTGTCTACATCATGAGAACATGAGTGAAGTTGAACTTTAATTAAATGAACTAATTTGTTTGCAGAAGAAATTTAAATACAAGCAAACATTCAGACTGTTGCTGAGAAAGCAGTTCTGTTATAGACATCACTAAGAGAAACCTCTTTCACTGCACGGAAGCTGTAAGAAACGTGTCCTGAGAGCAAAACTGCACCTTGCAGAGGCTCCATTTTTGGAAATCCAAATTCATCTAAAGGAAAAAACCCTCCAATGAATGGCTTCACTATTCCTCAAAAGTAGCCGCCTAAGAAAGTTAGTTCCCTTGGGTAAGCACACAAAATGGATAGCATGTGTTCCAAAGAATCCAAGCTACACCACAAGTTTTCAGACAAAATTAGCATCAGCATCCACATGAGAGTGATTCTGAAAGCATGAAAAATGCAAGATTGGGGGGCTGGAGAGATGGCTCAGAGGTTAAGAGCACTGGCTACTCTTCCAGAAATCCTGAGTTCAATTCCCAGCATCCACATGGTGGCTCACAACCATCTGTAATGAGATCTGTTGCCCTCTGCTGGCCTGCAGGCATACATGCAGGCAGAAAACTGTATACATAATAAATAAATATATCTTTTTAAAAAAATGCAAGATTGGAGGCACCATGGAAAGCAACTAAAATGTAGCATGGTTGGAGTCCTGGCAAAGAGGTCCTGAGAGGCCACTGCTTGGAGCAGTGAAGGTAAAGGCAGGTGTGAAGTAGAAAAATCAAGGATATTACACATGCAAGGACCATGGAGCATCCATGAAGGAGGGCTGCCAAGGAGTACAGCTGACCTAAGGGAGAGGTTTTGCTTGCCAAGGTGGCTGGGCTGGAGGATTGGGGTTGACTAAACCTTTTGAAGCTCCGCTGATTACTAGGGGTCTTAGTCAGGGTTTCTATTGCTGCAATGAAATACCATGACCAAAAATTAAGTTAGGGAGGAAATGGTTTATTCTGCTCAGCACTGTTCATCATCAAAGAAAGCCAGGACAGGAACTCAAACAGGGCAGAAACCTGGAGGCAGGAGCTAATGCAGAGGCCATGGAGGAGTGCTGTTTCCTGGCTTGCTTCCCCTGGATTGCTCAGCCTGCTTTCTTATGGCACCCAGGACCACCAACCTAGGGATGGTACCACCCACAATGGACTGGGCTCTCCCCCATGGATCATGAATTAAGAAAATACCTTTCAACTCGATCTTACAGAATCATTTTCTTAACTGAGTCTCCCTCTCAGATGATTCTAGCTTGTATTACATTGACATTGTATCACATAAAACCAGCCAGTATACCAGGTTTTCTTGTGACACTTTCATAATTACTTAGTTTTGGTTGAGCCTGTCCCTCACCCCCACTCACCACCATCTCCATAGCCCCCATCCCCACTTGAGCCTTTCTCCCCCCAGGATTCCCCATTCTGTTTTCACATCATGTGTGTGCTCTTTTACCTTCTCCCTTGAAGCCTCTTTTTCTCTCTCCTGGCTGTCTTTTTGGTTGGTTGGCCTCTACATACTCTGACTACAACATAATGAACAAACATAAATGTTAGCTGGGCGTTGGTGGCGCACGCCTTTAATCCCAGCACTCGGGAGGCAGAGCCAGGCGAATCTCTGTGAGTTTGAGGCCAGCCTGGGCTACCAAGTGAGTTCCAGGAAAGGTGCAAAGCTACACAGAGAAACCCTGTCTCGAAAAACCAACATAAATGTTAGATGTTAGGGCAATGTGAGAGAGCATGCAGAGTCTGTATTTGAAAGCCTGGGTCACCTTACTTGATGCACTATCCCCCAGTCTCACCTATTTTTCTGCAAATATTTATCATTTTATTTTCTTTACAAATCAATAAAATTCAACTTCCATTTTTATAATTTCATTTTTACTTTCAAATACCTGAATAAAATTCTGTTGTGTATTTATACTGTACTAGTAGATCCAAGAAACCAATCACGTTGGTTAAAAAACACAGAACAAAACAAAAACACATAGGAAGCAGTAAGTTAAGCCAGGAGATAAGAATGAAATGAGCTGGGCAGTTGTCCCACACGCCTTTAATCCCAACGCTTGGGAGGCAGAGGCAGGCAGATCTCTATGACTTCAAGGCCAGCCTGTTTTACAAAGCAAGTTCCAGAAGAGCCAGAACTGTTACAGAGAGAAACCCTCTCTCATGGAGGGGGAAAAAAAGAATAAAATCAATGGACTGTTGTAGCACGAATCTTAAAAGTTATTAATAAAAACAAACCCAGAGCCAGGTATTAGGGTGAACACTGAATGATCAGAGAAACGGAACAAGCCACAGCCACCTCACCTTGCCAAATCCTCAGCTGATCCTGTTTCCTCAGACTGCAAACCTCTGAGTCTTCATCCAAAATGAATCTCAGCTGAACTGCCACTCAAAAGCCTAAAAGCTTAACCAGGCTCTAGTTCCTGTCCTTACACCTTAAATACCTTTCTGCTTTCTGCCACCACTTCCTGGGATTAAAGGTATGTGTCTCTATGCCTGGCTATTTCCAGTGTGGCTTTGAACTCACAGAGATCCAGAAGGATCTCTGCCTCTGGAATGCTAGGATTAAAGGCGTGTGTGCTGCCATTTTCTGGCCTCTATGTCTATCTAGTGACTGTTCTGTTCTCTGACCCCAGATAAGTTTATTAGAATGCACAATATTTGAGGAACACAAAATCACCACAGACTGCATCAGTATAGTGGGTGAGAATGTGCTATTGTTTTGTAAGATGGTAAACTCACTAAAACAGCAGAGAAGTCA
>CABHPH010153495.1:0-28583 GCA_902168325.1 Peromyscus nudipes
GTCAAATGGGCAACTTTTGGTAGTCAGTTCTCTTCTTCCACTGTAGGTTCCAGGGATCCAGCTGAAGTTGTCAGCCTGTCATTGAAGCAAGCAGTTTTAAATGCTGAAATGCCCTGTTGGTCCTTATATTTCTTTTATGGTTACTGGGGGGGGGAGGTGGTTAGAGAAAAAGTCGCTCATCAGTCTATTTCACTTTGTTTTCCTGTAGGATTCATCTTCTTTATTATTCTCATTTTGCTTCCTGTATACTTCTTCACCTTCAATTAGATCACAGACTCCTTCAGGATAGGGTTTATAGAAAAATTCTTGATGTGCTCCCTCATATTTTCTTCTTATACTCATAGTTTTAGTATTGTAAAACTATTCTGTGGTCAATAAATTAATGTAAACCCATACTTTAAATATTTTGGCTAGATCAAACTTTTTTTCATAAAGCTGTGTTTCAGAATTTTTATAGGGTAGAATTTCATAAGTAACTATGAATTTTTGTGTGGAAAACACACTTTATACAGAAGAAACAAATATATTGGTTTTTCGAGACAGGGTTTCTCTGTGTAGCTTTGCGCCTTTCCTGAAACTCACTTTGGAGACCAGGCTGGCCTAGAACTCATAGAGATCCGCCTACCTCTGCCTCCCAAGTGCTGGGATTAAAGGTGTGCACCACCACCGCTTGGCAATATATGTCTTTTTAACTGCCTAGAATGAATAGAAAATACTACTCAGGGTGTGGTTATGGTTGGTTTTATCTAATTCTGGTAAAATATCCTTTGTCTTCCACCCTACTCCCCATCTCATTGAGTCTAGGTCTCTGCTTTCTGAAGAACTAAATCTTGAACAGTAAAGACAGAGGTCAGGAACCTGGAGAGAGGCCTCTATTTGAAGAACTTTCTCCAAAGTTCCTTTTACTCATATGTAATCAAGAAGTACTAGTTTCTTTGACTTTTCTTATGTTTTCTTCTAGGGAGGTTCCCCTGGATATTACACACCAAGGCACCGGCATACTTCTTTCTTTTGAAATTATTTTTTTAGTTTTTATTTTGCAGCACTCTTACTACATGATCGACACCTATTTCCATCTGGAAGCTCTCTTGGCAAATTCTTTGAGAGCAGAGACTATTCATGGAAATTAAGTATATGGAAGCAAATATGAAAGTTTAGTGTGCAGATTCTATAAACAAGTGAAAAATGAGGGTTCCACCCTGGAAACCCCAGTTCCTGGTACCATTAGATCCCTTCCGACAGAATGTTATCAAATTCCCAGACATCACCGTCAATACGTTCATTTTCACTTCCTCCTAGAATCCGACAACTTCAGGACGGTTTTCTAAAACATATTATTCTTTTTATTAGAAGTTTTTGTGGGCCTAGGTTGATCGATCTTTCATTTTAAGATATCTGACTTCCAGGAGAAAGATTTTAATCTGGCTCCAGATGTTCAACATGGTTGGAAATGGATTACAAATACATATTTAAAGTAACATTAGGCTCAAACCCCAGATGCTCTGACTCCTATCACTTGTGGTGGTATTGTGTTCCCCAAAATATTGTGTACTCTAATAAATTTATCTGGGGTCAGAGAACAGAAAAGCCACTAGATACTTAGGATAGGCAGTGGTAGCACATGCATTTAACCCTAGCATTCCAGAGGCAGAAATCCATCTATTCAAGGATACAGCCAAGCATGGTGACTCATGCCTTTAATCCCAGAATGCGAGCCTTTAATCCCAGGGAGTGATGGTAGAAAGGAAAGATATATAAGGCATGAAGACCAGAAACTAGAAGCATTTGGCCTGGTTAAGCTTTTGGCTGGTTAAGCTTTTAGGTTTTGAGTAGCACAGTTCAGCTGAGAGCCATTCGGATATGAGGACAGAGAGGCTTCCAGTCTGAGGAAACAAGATCAGCTGAGAAGTTAGCCAGGTGAGCTTAGTTGTGGCTTGTTCTGTCTCTCTGACCTTCCAGTGTTCACCCCAATACTTGGCTCCGGGTTTGTTTTATTAATAAAGACTCTTTGAGATTCATGCTACAATCACTGGTACTTTTAATGACCTTGCAAAACTGCCTTTCTTGCCAGGTGTGGTGCTGCATGCCTTTAATCCCAGCATCTGGGAGGTAGAAGCAGGCAGATCTCTGTGAGTTTGAGGCCAGCTTCCTCTACAAAGCGAGTTCCAGGACAGTCAGAGCTGTTACGCAGAGACACCCAGTCTTGAAAAACCAAAACCAAAACAAACAAACAAAAAACACCTGCCTTTCTCATTATCCTCGCATACTCTATGTATCACACACTGTATCTACTATCCCTTGTTTACATTTCTTGTGATATAATTGGCACAGGTGTTTGCAAGGAAAAGAAGAACAACTCCCATGGTCCTTAGGGTCCTCTTGTTTGTGCATTTTACATTATTGTACTTACTGATACATTTCAGTGGCTCCCTTGTATATTTTATTGAGGATATGGGAAGTTGAAATAAAATGCTTACGTAGCAAAAAGACAACTAATTTTGCCAGACTACATATTTTTCATTCCTTTATTTCTGCAACAAACAAGCAAATAAACAAATGATGGGCATCAGGATTTATTTTTCTCTTGCCTTTGAAGAGGTAATCTCAACTAATGTTCACAGAAAACAAAGCAGAAAGACATACGAATGGGTAAAATGATTATTACTTATAGGGATAATGGCTCTCTCTCTCTGTGTTTGTGTACATGTGCATATTGTATGTTTATATGTGTGATGTGTATATGTGTGTTGTATGTGGGGGGGTGTTTGTGAATAATGTGTGTTTATAAGTAGTGTGTGTGTGTGTGTGTGTGTGTGTGTGTGTGTGTTATTTTGACACCACCACCACTGAAGGAAGTAAGAGACAATGTGGTATGAAATACAATCTGAAGTCAGAATTCCAAGAGTCTAAATTCTGGCTGTGGAAGTTCTCCTTTGGTAGTTTGGGAGATGCTATATAAATCTCTACACCGTATTTTCTTAACAGCTTGCAGATATTAATACCTATCACAAAAAGGCTGCATATGCTATCATTTGATTAAAAAAATAAAGTATGATAATATAGAATTGGACATTAGCTCATTGTAGCTATTTCTTTCCCCAAAGAAACACTTTTGTTTTTCTAGTGTACAACTGCCCAACGAAAGTTAAACCAGAGCTGCAAGTTTGACTTTGGAACTGCCAAACACTTCAATGTGACTTCTGATTCATACTTCACTATGGTTTGGATATTAGCCACATATGAGAAGCAGGAGAGCGGTTCATCTCTCCTCATTTCATCTTTCCCTCATACAACCATCACCAATAAAAAAGCATATTTCAGAGTAAATATTTGTTGAAAATCTAGAGACTATGTGTAGATCTTTTGGTCACAATCAACTGTTATTGCTGATGAACCTGGACTTTTCTGGACATCAGAAAAGCAACCCTAGCAAGCACAAAATTGAGTTTGTCTCCACACAGAAGAAAGCAAAAGGACAAGGTCTCCCATTAACCCAATCAACAGGTCTTATTCAGTATCAACTCCATTAGCTGTGAACTCAGACATTATACTTCAGAAGGATGATGCTTGAGAGTGGAGTTTGGAATCAAATTTTGTTAAAGTTAATCACCACAATGGGAAAGTGAACATTAATTAATGCTTATGAACCTAATATTCTTATCTACATAATGATAAAATGATTTATAACTCAAGATAATTTTATGAGGGCATGAAGGACTTAGATGTGTAGTATTCATAGTATAGCACTTAGTATATAAGGAACCACCAGTAAAAGAAAAACATTCATCATCACAGTCAAACCATCCAGCAATCTGACATTTTTTATATTTGTCATGATATAGTAGAGTAGGCAGAGTGAAAATTTTTGCACCTATGCTGTGGGATAATGTTCTTGTATACTGTAAAGTTTTGTCACTTGAATTAGTTTAATAAAACACTGATTGGCCAATAGCAAGACAAGAAGTGGAGGCAAGGTGACCAGATTAGGAGAATTCTGGGAAGAGGAAGGGAGTAGTCAAGAGTAGCCAGCCAGATGCAGAGGAAGTAAGATGAGAATGTCGCATTGAGAAAAGGTACCAAGCCATGTGGCTAAACATAGATAAGAATTATGGGTAAATTTAAGTGTAAGAGCTAGTTAATAATAAGCCTGAGCTACTGGCTGAGCATTTATAAGTAATATTAGGTCTCAGAGTCAATTCTTTAAGAAGCAGCTGTTGTGTGTTTGGGAACAGAAAGGCAGGAGAGAAACTTCCACCTACAAGCTGTGTCAGATAGCCAAGGTAACAAAGTATGATAGGGTTTGCATAGCGACACTTTCAGTTTTCACTGGAAATCATTCCACGGTAGTGTATCTGGTGGTTTGTGACAGTGAAAGCCAACTTCCATTCTTGACAGCATCTTATAATGTTTATACAATATCAAACTTTCTAATCCCAGGGAAGTAGCAACTCTAGATAGATCTGATTGTCATTTCCTTTCTTTTTATTTTAGCCAAAGTCTCATTTTGTAGCTTAGGTTGCACTGAAGGTTACTCAATAGCCCAGGATATCCTAGAACTCATTTTTTTTCTGCCTTAAATTTTTACAATATTTGGTTTCTATGTGTTTACCGAGGGGGCCTAGATCTATTAACCAACCCAGTTTGAACCCTTACTGTAGAAGTAACAAAAACTTTACATAAGTTACTTTGGGCAGAAAAAAAAATGTCATTATCCCAAGTAATTGGGAAGTCTGAATAACCAGTGGCTGGTTCTGTGTTGTCTTTCTATTTGGCCTTGAATGATGTCACCAGCCCTGCATCTGTGCCAGCTCTGCCTTTTTAATTCTATGCTCTCTTTAGCGTCCATGTAGAGGAAAGGTGACTGTTCTTGTGTTCAGGATAATGGCCTTTCTGAGCACTAAAGCAAAAGTCTCGGGTAAGTCCTGATCAACCCTGCATGTTCAGTTTCTAAAACTACCACTGTGAAATAGACAATGGAGTGAAGAGAGAGTGATAGAAATGTATATCACTGAATCACTGGGGTCATCAAACTCATGAAAATAGTAGTCTTGAAATTCAGATCATTCCAAAGAAAATTCAGAGCTTTTTTTTTTCCAGAAAAAGGAGGATTATATAGGAAGAAGCATAGAAAGGGTAAAATTCATAAAATTCATACTTGTCATTTTCTAGAGACTTTCTTTACCACTTCTATCTGCTGGGACTGCCTCTTTTTTTCAGTGCCATCTAAAGTGTCATTCCCTAAATTTTGGCTCAAGTCCCTGTCTTCCAGCTGTGTCAACTCAATTCCTCAATTTATGCCAATGGCACTTATATATCTCCTGTAGATCTCATTATAACCTTAGATATTTTGTGCAATTATCTTCACTAATCCTGGAGGGCAAAGACTCTCTTTTGACCTCAGCAAATCCCTAGATGCAAACAGTACAGTGACTCATAATAAGAAAATGCATTATGAATACTGAACTAAATTTCCAAAAATGCTATATATCTAAAATAATAATCAATATAATTTTCTTATTTTTGCTATATTTTTATTATTTAAAGTAATTTTAATTTTAATGTATTTTCATCACATTTTCCATTCCCTATAATACTTGCAGATCCTTGCAACCTCCTATACATGCAGCCTGCCCTGAAGTGGTTGATATATCCAGTCTCACTCCGTTGGAGAAAAATGATTTTCCCTCTGCCAGCAGGTGTGGACAGTTCATTTGTTAACCTTTATTCTAGTGGCTATATTTTTATTCATTCATTGATTCATTCATTCATTTTTTAAAATGTAACAAAATAAAATATAAGATAAAACAAAAACTATCACATTGAAGTTGGACAAGACAAACCAACAGAAGGAAAAGAACCTAAGAGAAGCCACAAGAAGGCTCTTGTTCTCACACTCAGGAATCACAAAAAAACACTAAACTGGAAGGCAAAATATATATGCAGAGGATCTGGTACAGACTTCTGTCTCTGAATTCATATGAGCTTTGCTCTGTTAATTCAGAGACCCTTGTTCTGCTGGAGTCCTCCATCCCCCCCACCTTACGCTCTTTCATCAATCTTTTCTGTGGGGTTGCCTGAGCTCCTGGGTGGGGAGATTTGATGGAGACATCCATTTAATGCTGAGTGTTCCAAAGTCTCTCTCTCTCTCTCTCTCTCTCTCTCTCTCTCTCTCTCTCTCTCTCTCTCTCCCTTCTCTTTGCATATCATCTGGTGGTTATAGGTCTCTATATTTTTCCTATATGCCACAGGAGGAAGCTTCTCTGATGATGGCTAAACAAGGCACTAATCTATGAGTCTAGTAGAATATCATTAGGAGTCATTTTATCACCGTGGTCTCACACACATAGTGTTGGGTATGGATTCCATCTCATGGAGTGGGCCTTAAGTCAAATCAGTTATTGGTTGGTTACTCCCACAACTGATCAAGATCTGAAAGTGGAAATAGAATCAATATAGAAACCCCAAATTGAAATAAATATTGGAAATGCAACATTTAGGAACTCAAACAGGAACCAGACAGGCAAGCTTCACCAGCAAAATACAAGAGATGGAAAAGAGAATTTCAGTTATTGAAGATAGGATAGAAGGAATAAATATATCAGTCAAAAATGTTAAATCTAGAAACCTTCTGACAAAAAAATCCAGAAACTCTAGGACACCATGAAAAGACCAAACCTAAGAGTAACAGGAATAGAGGAAGGAGAAGAATCCCAGTTCAAAAGCCTGAAAATATTTTCAACAAAATCATAGAGGAAATTTCCCTAACCTAAAGAAGGAGATGGCTATTAAAGTACAAGGAACATACAGAACACCAAGTAGACAGGTCTAAAAAAGAAATTCCCCTCAGTACCCAATGACCAAACTCCAAAACACACAGAACAAAGAAAGACGATTATAAGCTGCAAGGGAAAAAAGACCAAGTAAAGGCAGATCTATTGGAATTATACCTGATAGATCAATGAAGACTCCGAAAGCCAGAAGGGCCTGCACAGATGTTCTGTAGACTCTGAGAGACCACAAGTGCCTGACCAGACTACTATAACCAGCAAAAATTTCAATCATCATAGAGAAAATAAGATATTCCATGATAAATCTAACTTTAAACAATATCTATCTACAAATACAGCCCTATGGAAGGAGCTAGAAGGAAAACTTCAACTAAGGTTAACTACATCCAAGAAAACACAGGGAATAAATAATCCCTGACCAACAAAGTCAAAAGAGAAACACAAATACACACACACACACACACACACACACACACACACACACACCATCACCATCACCAGCAGCAGCAGCAGCACTACCATCATCACCAACATCAATAACAACAACAACAACATAACAGGAATCAACAATCATTGGCCACTGATATCTCTCAGTATCAATGGTATCAATTCCCTAATAAAAAAGACACAGGCCAACAGAATGGATGTGAAAACAAGATCCATCCTTCTGCTGCATTTAAGAAACACACCTCAACATCAAGACAAGACATTACTTCAGGACAAACGATTGGAAAATGATATTCCAAGCAAATGGACCTAAGAAGCGAGTTGGTGTAGCCATTTCAATATCTGACAAAATAGACTTTAAACCAAAACAAATCAGAAGAGATAGAGAAGGACACTACATACTCGTTAAAGGAAAAGTCCACCAAGATGGCATTTCAGTTCTTAACATCTATTCCATAAACACAAGTGCACCCAAGTTTGTAAAAGAAACACTACTACAGCTTAACTCATATATTGACCATCACACACAGAAAGAAACTTCAGTATTGCAGTCTCATCAATGGACAGGTCATCCAAACGAAAACTAAATAGAGAAATGCTGGAACTAACTGATGTAATTTTAGTTTAAAAATAACACAAAGCAGAACGGGAAAAAATGAGGTCTGATTCCATTTCTTTGCAGGAAATAGATTTTACATTGAAATTGTGTGATGCCTTGTCTCAGAAATTGGCATTGACTCCCAGTTAGCTCTGAGCTCATGTGATAGATAAGTAGAGTGTCTCTTCAATTATAGAGCAGAAGCTGTTCCATGTAACTAGCCTCCAAATCACCGTCTTAATGTAGTGATTATTTGTTTATGAGAGTTGGACAGATTCTTATGTCAAGAAGCAGATGAGAGACTGGAGAGAGACATATGCTTGAATGGAAATAATGTTTTCCTCGGAGTTTCTCTGTTCATTAGAGGTTCCGTGTGATTCATAAACATAAGTGGCAATTGGAGATGAGATTTCAGCTTAAGGGTTTGTGTAAAATGGACAAAGTATCATCAAACCTTGGCCTAGTATTTCCTTTTGCCATATTGTTTTTCACATGGCATAAACGAACCTTTGCAGGATGATCAATCCTGATAACTACTGGAAATGAGCAGACAAGGCAGAACTATTACTTAAGTTCTATCCTCTTAAATTAGGATTTATTTCCTTGGTATAAAATGCAGCTCTAAATGGCAAGTTTCTATGGCTTTTGTGAATTGAATTTGATAATGCTTTAGAATTTGGAATTAAGTAAATGTACTTTATCTTTTAATTTTTATTTTGCAATGAAATTGAAATAATATTGAAATGTTTATTGAATATTTACCATATGGTATTCCTGTTTCTTGTTAAGGATCCTTTGCTATTGGGAGAATTAAATGTGTTTATTTGTACACATGACTGAAAACAAATGCAAAGAGAAGGACAAATGGGGAAAACTTTAGTATATACTTATATAATGATATTGGTTCACAAAGGTAGCCTCGGGTAGAAGGTTGCTCTGGGCTTTGAAGATTCATAAATTAGCCAATATCTAATGAATATATACTAAATCATGTACTAAAATTCCTGATAAAATTTTTACATTTTAAAAAAGTCACTTTAGGGCTGATGATATGGCTCAATGGGTAAAAACATTTGCTGGAAAACCTTACAATATGAGTTTGATCCCTGGAACTCTACCACAGGGTTGGAAGGAGAAAATTTATTTTTACAAACTGTCCTCTAACTTCCTTGTAGATGCTGTAGCACTTGTATGGGCCTACACATATGGGCACACACACATATGTAGCTGAAGTTTTCTCTGGTCCTACCCAGCCCCATGGACCCTCCAGCCACTTATAAAATAATCACTCAGAAGCCTATATTAATTAGAACTGCTCAGCCATTAGCTCAGGCCTACCACTGACTAGCTCTAACATTTAAACTCAGATCATTTCTGTTAATCTATATGTTGCCACATGTTCCGTGGCTTTACCTGTGTGCTTTTACATGTTATTCCCTGGACGGCAGGCTGGTGTCTACTCTGACTCAGCCTTCCACTTCCCAAAATTCTCCTTATCTGTTTAGCCCACCTATACATCCTGCCTGGCTAAAGGGCAATCAGCATTTTATTCATCAACTAATCTGAGCAACACATTCACAGCATTCAGAGTGATATCCACAGCACTTCTCCTTTTCTTTTTTTCCCAAAAAGGAAGGTTTCAACTCCAATATAGCAAAATTACATATAACAAACAGTTATCAAGAAAGAATTACAGTTACAATATTCAGTCTATTTATTTTGACAAATTCAAAGAAAGTATTCTATTTATCCTATATTTGTGTGTCTAAAGTCTCATATCTAATTTATCTTTTATCATAACCAAGGAAAATCATAACTATCTAGTCTTCAACTACATCAAAAACCCCAGAAGGATATAATATTACCTAAGTAAACAGGAAGAGCATTGTAAGCAACTTCCAAAAATCCAGAATGACAGAGAGAGCTGTCTGCCTGGACAGTTATCTAAAGTTCTTCTGTAACATTAGGGCATCCATTTTTCATCCAATAGGGCTAGAGTCTCTCAGTTGCTTCTCTCTGTGTCCTGTAGAATATCTGGCAGTTTCTTCTCTGAAGCAGGAACCTGAAAGACCATCTCATCTTGCAAAGTTCAGTGGCCGCCTTCCTATGGGTCCTGCTTGTTCTGTCAATACAACATTTTCTCAAGCAGTCTAGGTAAGAACAGTTTCTTGTCCAAATGGATATATTTGCCAAGAAGAAGATAAACTCCATATGGAGTGTTTTGATGCCCATCATCTTTCTTGAAGTAAATCGGTACTGCCAGGAACAGATGTGTCTCACTGTGCAGAAAGTCTAGGTTTTTAAAACATTTAAAGGCCATATTCTGTAGGTCTTTGAAGTGTTTGAAGATTACTAACCTAATTGAAATGTATCTATGTATAGTTAGAAAACTTAACATGACTATAAGTTTGTCTATCATAGAAGAATAATTATTAATCTGTATTTCTTAATTATCCATTACAATTTAAATGAGCTGCACAAACATAATACCTTAAACAAGCATAGAAATATACATACAGTATAACAAAATTAACTTTAAATTTGTGCCAATAAACTAAAATCAATACCATTGTAAAACATTTCAAACAAGTCATTGCTCTTTAAAAGTAGATTCAATAATCTACCCTTTAATCTTATCTGTATCTTATATTTCTATATCATATCCTCCTTTCTTCTTTTAGAAAGAGATTGACTATGACCAATAACAATTTGTAACCAATAACCTAAACAATGACAAACATCCATAATCTGTTTTTTTGGGGGGAATGTGGGCGTAGTGTTCTAGGCTACTTCCTGCTGATAGGGGGTACTTGTAGTCTTTTGGAGATTCTGAGAACATTTGAGATAATGGTCAAGTCCAGGGAAGACCGGCTATAACCTTTGTTGATAGGTACCATCTGTTAAGGTTCAGGAGGTCTGGCTTGATCTTGATCAAATCTGATCCATCTTAACCTGGAACAAATCCATAGCCTCTTGTTTCCTATGGAAACAAAAACAGAGCCTCCTTTCCAAAGCAACATATTCTTAGATCCAAATTTTGAAGTCAAAATACCTTTAAAATATACATATTGATTTAACTCAGCAGCTTTTACAATCAAATGTCTCTCTGCAGTTAAATATCTCAAAGACAACATAATCCAGACTCTCTGTGTGATTTCCATCTTTACATGGCTTATATTTTATATTACTTTTATTGTCACTTTAAAGACTTTATTTTTTAAAACTGTCTATTTCTTTATTTAACTGTCTGTTCTCCTTTTCTTATTTCTTTCAAGCCTACATACATTTTTACACACATTGTAAACTGTTTAAAGTCTTATTCCATCTGAAACTGCCTTATTGTGAATCTATAATCCTTCTCTGACCAGAAGAGATTTTAAACTGCTAAACTGCGTGGTTAGAACCAAGGTAGTAGCCTTGGCTGCTGGTTCTGCTGACCTAAGCATCCTGACATGGCAGTGATAAGTTTACCACCAGTTTGGGGGAGACATGCTCACCACTGACTCTGGGAAGCAGTAGGTCCATGCCATTCTTTGATTCTATTTTGATTCTTTCAGCTTTTCTTAAGGTATGAATTTTATATCAAAATTTATAAGATTGACATATATATTAAACTTTCAATATGATATTAATGGTTATATAGAGTACTAACTAACTCTAGAAAAAAGGCTTCAATTAGCTGCCTAGATATGTTTTTGTGTTAAAGTCTCTATCAGTTTTCTTAGGGAATCACAACCAGGCCTAACATCAAATTTGAAGTCTCCAGAAAAATGATGGGGCCCCAAAACAATGATTACATGTGAACAATAATAATACCACTGAGCTGACAAACATCACCCACAGATCAGCTTTGGACTATAAACTACTCAGAACAATTTTGAGATGGCTAGCTGAGATAATCCAGTTTAACAGACTGCTTGAACAAGGACTTGAGATAAACTCTGAACTTTGTCATTATTCAGAGAATGGATAACAAATGATATAGCTACCTCTCCCAGAACTTGACAATTAACCCAAATTTTTTCTTTTCAGAATTCCCTAAAGATGCCTTCACCCACAACCAGCAGGAAGCAATTTTAAGAACACAACATCCACATTCCCAAAGAGGTGGAGTGAGGTGGGTGGTTTTTGGTCTTTCCGTGGGTTTTAGGTTTGGGATAATTTTCATTGTTTAGGAAGGTTGGTTACAAGTTGTTGTTGTTAATGGTTAGGAAAAGGGCTAAACAAAGGATTAGATTTAAGGTTCTTGTTTGAAAAAAAAAGATAAATAGAAATGATAGAATAGAGGGTAAATTATTGAATCTACTCTGAAAAGTAAAGAGAAGATAGAGATATATAGATAAAAAGATAGATTATTGAATCTACTTTTAAAAGACAATTACTAGTTTTAAATACTTTACATTGGATTGGATTTTTATATATTGTATACAAATTATATATATTGAGATTGATATTGTTAGAAAATGCTGTATGTATATTTCTAATCTTGTTCAACATATTGTACTTATACAGTTCATTTAACAATGTAATGCAATTAGCTAATCCTTGAATGTTATTATTATCAACTATTAGGATATAAATAAATGAAAGTTAGTAGTTAGACATTAATATCGAACTTATAATCATATTAGGTATGTTTTCAAGGCTAAGCAGAGATGTATTTTAGATACATCATCTTCAAACCATTCAGAGATCTACAGAATATGACATTTAAAATGTTTTAATAACTTAGAATTTTTTTCTTTTTTTTATGACTATGAAACATGTCGGCTTCTGGCAGTACCAATCTACTTCAGAGAAGATATGGACATTGAAGAAACTGCAAATGGAGTTAACTTTCATTGTGGCAAAAGTTAATCACTGGGCGTCAAAGTGCCCTCATATCAACTGCTGACAGTATGCTATCCAAAATGGACAGACAGGGCATGAAACAAAGGACTACTGGTTCTTGCCAAGAAAAGTGTGGTTGCGGCTTTAGCAACAGGCGTCTTCTGAGGCCAGGACAATATGGCACCATCACTGAAGTGGCCTTTGCAATCTGGAAAAGGTACAGTGCCCCTTTCTTTGAAGGCAGCTGAACAGGTAGTGGACCTATGGCTTCTGGTGTACAGTAGAACCATAGCTGAAACAGTTATTCTTGAAAGAGTAAGTAGGTTGAAGAAGTCTAACTTCTCAATGGTAGACTGGCATTTAATAAAAGAGATGAAGCCACCCACAAGCTGAGAAGAATGGACAGCTGAATTCCAAAAACACCAACAATTTCCAGAATTTAAAATCCTGAATCATGACAGGACATTGGTGGAATTCAGGTTTATCTGGTACATAGACTACTCACACCAAAAGTGAGGTCGAGCTGTAGGCCCTGTGTACATCCTACTTCACAAATGAGTCTGTCAGATTCGCTAAGCTTATAGGCTGAAGATGATGTCCCAACATTGAGGAGAAACCTTGGGTGACTGTCAAGGCAGTTGCCTGTTTCTGTCAACTCAATTTTTTTGGAAGTTGCTTGTTTGCACTTCCTGTTTTACTAGGTAATATTATTTCCTTCTTGGGCCTCTGAGGGAGTTGAAGATTAGATAGTTATAGTTATAGTTTTCTTTGTTAAGAATTTCAGAAAAGAAACTCACTAAAGAGGTGTAAAGGGTATAAATTTGAAAGACATTATAAGATAGTTCTCTGTTAGCAATGTAAGTTAGGATCGAAAGTGATTCAGGCACATTTTGGATTTACCAAAATAGGATAGATAATGGAATATTTTCTCTGAGTTTGTCAAGTGCAAATGGACTAGACATTGTTGATGTATTTATTGCTTGTATGCATTGAATATAGTTATTGTACTTATTCTATATAGATTTTCTTCAATTAGTTATAACTTTTTTATTATTTTTTATTTTTATTAGAAAAAAGGGGAAATGTGGTGATATTTTATTTGTGCTGAAATGTGATATTTTATTTGTATGTTAATAAATAAAGTTTGCCTGGAGATCAGAGATCATAGTCAGCCATAAACAGACATCAGGCAGTGGTAGCACATGCCGTTATTCAAATCACATGGCAGGCAGAGTCTCTGTGTGTTCAAGGACACAGCCAAGTGTGGTGATACACAACTTTAATCTTAGTAGTACCAACCATAGAGACCTGGAGTTCTGTATAGATGGGCAATGATGAGGAAGTGAGGTGGCTGGGTTAAGAGTCAATGAGAAGGCAGAATAGGAAGGCAATGAAGGTGCAGGTTAGACAGGAAGAGCTCTCTTGGGAACCTAAGGCAGCGTGGTGAGCTAAGGTTAGTTGGTGGCTATCACTCTGATTTCTAAGGCTTTCACCCCTGTATTTGGCTCTGTGTTTCTTATTTAATACAACTGTTTAGAAATTCATCTACACACATACAGAAAATAAATAAAAGGTAATTTCTTAATAGTGTCAGTTATTTCTTGAATTTGGTACAATGATTATCTATGCAAAATAGTTGAACAGATGAAGGCAGACAGAGAGAATAAATAATGATAAAGAGGACTCAGTTAAGAGTGGTAGAGTTATGATAGACACATAGGGAGTCTCTAGTCTAGAATATACAGTTTTAATCACTCAGCACACACACACACACACACACACACACGCACACACACAGTGGTAATCAAAAACATAAGTAAATGAAATAGGTATTGGGAAGAAATATTTCATGGAATGAATTGATGAAAAAGAATATGAGAAATTCAAGTGAGGGACAGTGACTAATGACACTATAGACAGAGCCTTTTGGATTTCCTCCACAGATAACAGAACCAGAATCAGATCCAAATGCAAGGGTCTGAATTTAGCAGCCAATTTGGTAAATGACAGCAGGAATGACACATTCATGTGGGCTTGTGACAAAGTGAGGGAAGGAAGAGAACCCATCATGCTGTGGTGGAGGTGTGTGAAGGCTTCAGGAAGTTCTGAGGTCCTCAGAGCTTCAGGTCCAGATGCTAACATAGACACAGATAAAACTACACAGCAAAGACAAGTAGTAAGCATGCATCAGGAAGATCCAGAGCTGAAATCATAGCTCTAGAAACAATGTAAGGACAGAAACAGTAATTTCTTCTACATTATTGTGAATTTAACAGACATTTTGCTCTCAGAAAATGTAGGATGTTCCAATTTAAAATCTTGACCAGTGTTCCTCACTGGTATGGATTGAATAAAGTTTGTGATTGAATCTTCCCTTGAACTGGAATGAGTTCTCCTTGCCTCTCCCACTGTGTGTGTGTGTGTGTGTGTGTGTGTGTATAATTTCTAGTTAGATTTCAAGGTGAAGTTTATAATGCTTTGTGGCTCAGAACTAAAACAGCGGAATCACACTTTTACTTCCTTTTATCAGTGGACAAAACTTCAGAAAGGGAAACCCATCAAAGCAAGTCTGTGTAACTTGAACATTCAGGGAAAGACACTAAGGAATGTTTTATCTAAAAACAGCAAGTTTGGCAAGTGATAAGAAGTTCATGGAGGAAGACATGGGTCCTGTGTGTCTTGAAAGAGATATGGGATAAAACTAGAAAAGTGATCCAGATTAAAAGTTGACTCCTGAGAACAATGTGATCTAATTATTGGAGACAATATGTAGCATTTAGATATAAAGCCTGTCTTTGGAAGAAGCTACAAGCTTTTTACCTATGCAGAAAGGCAGAGTACCTGGCTCTATAAGCAGCTAAATATATTTCAGGAAGTATGCATATATTCATTTCAACACACAACACATACTCTGACTTTTATTTTGAATACACTAGACAGCCATTGATAAAATTTTTAAATTAAATTTTAATTAGTGTATTGTGAATGTAGAAAGTAAGAGGCTGTCTTTATTGAGATAATTATATCTAGAAATAATAGGATCAGACATTTGTTTTGTTTTTAAAGTTTTAACAGCTTTATGGGGATACAATTCATATATCATATAATTTACTCATTAATGTTGTATAAGTTAATAACCTTTAGTTTTTCCATAAATATGTATAAGCATCACCATAGTTGGAGTGCTAACGTAACCCCCCAAAGTGAGTGAAGAGTTTAAGTGTTTTGACAAGCTGTTCTATAACCACTTCTGGACAAGGTGAAACCTTACAGCTGGAGTTTAAGGCTTGTTCCTGTGGTCTGGAGAAGTCTGTATTGTATTTCCGGGTTTGCTCTTCTGGTGAATCCAATGGATACTTAGTAGCTCACTTGGTCCCCCCACTCAGTTTTCCTCCAGTTTTATTTATTGCTCTGGGGAGAGTGTTCTCTATCGACTTTCAGGATCTCAATTTACAGCTTAGTGTCCAGTCAAAGACATCATCGCATATTTCCAAACATCTGGAGCTTTGTTATGTTTTTGGTTTTTTTTTTATTACAATTTCCTTCTTTCCAGAGTTCAGTTCCACAAACTCCAGCCACCCCAACAGCCCCATTTTCTCATTTCAACAGACTGCTTCAAACTGTTTATTCTCTAACTCATGCCAAGTCTTGGAAGTACCTCTAGGTGTGCTTGAAGTCTTGGTCTACTTACCTCACACCTTCACTTGTCATACAGGGCCATTCTGTGCTGTACGTAGCCTTATATCTAAAGCCAGTTGCCACATATATTTTTCAAGCTAAGTAGCTGCTTATAGTGGCAAGATTAGAGCACCTCCACCTTTTTCATCATATGCAGAAGTAAAAGCTATTATAATTACACAGTTGACTCCAGTAGCTGATGGCCATTTCTGCCTCCCCCTTTGTATAATGTTACCAGCAAGATTTAATCTTAACCTTAAGCTATTAGTAGCAACACTAATTTTTCATTTTCTCTTTGTCATCAGGAAAACAGATTAGATTATTGGCCCACTTAATGTATATTCACAATGAAAACTCAATGTTATTAATGTGATAAAGGGAAATCTATTACTGAGGAGACAAAGTTGATCACACTGTACGTAGGAGTGGACTGGAGAGAGTAAACAATATGATAGGAGAATATATTAGAAACTAATCAATTGCTATATGCAATTTTGTCATAAGAAACTAGTATAAATGATGAGGACTTCTTTTAAAAGTCATAGATACTGAAGAAAATAGAAAGTCCATGATGAGGAACAGGAAAGATTATCTTTTGTACAGATAATAGATTTGAGCAGGGAAATACAGAAGCTATAGAGTTTGTTTATGTTCATTTTCAAGTTATGATTACTATATAATACTAAATAAATTATTTCAGAATGAGAAAGACAAACACTATGTGTACTCTCTTCTATGTGGATCTTAGGTTTTAATATTTGTATTATGTGTATTTATGTGGGAGTGGGTATATGTAGATGATATGGGACTAGAAAAGAGCCCATGATTGGGAAAAGAGAGGTTTTAAGGGGTATGGAGAGTAATAAAACATATGTGATCTAGATATCAAAGGGGAATTATTGGAGGTAAAAGCGTTTAGGCAGGAATGAGAAGCAGGTAGATGGGGAAAAGGATGAGAAAGGGGACTACCAAAAACTAAATACATATGAAATGCCATAGAGAAACCAGCTACTTTGTGTGCTGAATAAATAATTAAATAGACAGTCTCTCACTAGGGGAGCAATAGAAACTTTGCTAGCGATAGTAAACCTTCATGTTTCATGAAAAACAACATCTGTGCTTTTCAACATGTGGGACATATTTATGTAGGTAGGGTTAATAGAGTATGCAGTCACAGAAAAAGATGGCATTGCCATTTAGACAGGGTTTATTATTATCTGAGAAATTTCCTTAGCAGCTAAGTGCTAATAGGGCCACATCTAGATATCTATGTATGTGTTTGTGAACAGAAATGGTCTGAAAAAGCCATATCTTTGTTGAAGATTCTGAAGAAGAAAGATAATGTACTTAGAATCTTCTGACTGGAGAGAGTTGAAATATTATAGATTCATAGAAAGATTATATTGGGCTATATTTATATATATATAGTTATATATTTAACTAATACTAGTAGTATTTAATTTTATTACTGTGATAAAATACCATGACCAAGGAAACTTACAGAAAGAAAGTCTTATTTGGTTTACAGTATGAGAGGGATAGGAGTCCATCATGGTGGGGAAGCAGTGTCTGGAGAAAAGCTGGGAGCTCACATCTTGAACCTCCACCATAAAACAGAGAGATAAATATCTGGGAATGTCTCAGGGGTTTTGGAACCTCAAAGTCCACCTCCAGTGACATGGTTTCTCCAGCAAGCCACATCTCCTAGACCTTCTCAAACAGCACCACCAACTGAGAATCAAGTGTTCAAATGCCAGGGCCTCTGATGGACATTCTTACTCAAGCTCCCAAAATAGCCATCTATCATCCAATCCAAATCTGACCTAATATCCCTTCTGACTACAGATAAAACTTTTAAAAATTTTTTCAGCAGACTAGTGTATTATGTCAACTCAAAACTAAGCGCCATCTGAGTGTGTGAGACCTAGAATAATCTTCCTTGTTTGTCTATGACTCTTCTACCTGTTGTCCCCAACAATAGACTTGATAAATGGATTGATTTATTGTCTTTTGTTCTGTAATTATAAAATGTCATGTAACTGCTTCCTTATTTTGTGTTCCTAGGTCATGATCACTCATATTTGACTCAGAGTAATCTATCTCATATGCTCTTTAGAACAAGGCCTGTGTTTTGCAACAAATGATTCTTTTAAACTCTGTATACTACTTAAGCATTAAAAAAAATCACAACTAGTATACTACTTAAGGATCAAACAAAAAAATAAAAATAAAATTTACAACTAGGCATTTGAGTGAGAAAGGATATATATTTTTAAATTTCTCTTGAATAGTAAAATGAATAACAATCTTGCAAACTACCTTACACATAGTCATTATTTAATAACTCTGAAAACAAACATTCACATAGAGGTACTGTCTTAGTCTTCATGTTACTATCGTGTTTATATTATAGTTGTGAGAATATGGCTTAAAGAGATTAAGTAATTGGTAAAAGTTGGCATAGAAAGTGATGGAATTAGGATCCAAACTGGCTGTCTGACTAGACAAGTCCATCTGGCCTTGAGTTTAATTTAAGTTGTATAATTTTGGATGTTGTGAATTAATGTGGTAAAGACATAAGGCAAAGATCACTTGAGCTTTGCTTTGAAGAAATGGCACTGTTTCATTTTGACTTGGTAGCTGATATGTACGGAATAGCAAGACTCTATAATGTACTGTTTAAAAAAGCAGTCTTTAAAGTAAAGGATTTTGACAGGGTTTATTCTGACTGGAAATTCATTTCAGCAGGTGAATGCCTGTCCCAAGTTCTGTCTCGCTTTAGAGGAAAGATCACAGTCAACCAGGGTTAGATCTTCATGGAAACACTGTAAACATGGAAGGGACTGGGGAAGGAGACTAAACAACAGAATAGGTTTCACCACTTGAGAAATTTTTGTGACAATACTGAGCCAGTTTATGTAAAACACTGGGATTTTAATCAGAGCACACCAGTTTTCATCCCCCACACCCCAACACTCAACTGCACAAGAGCAACAATCAGTGGGTCACATGACAAGGAGTAGCCAGACACAGACTCCCTCTGTGTAGGGGTTTGAAGAAATCTCATGATGAAGAAAATATTAAGAATATCAGATGGATCCAAAGCCTTAGCAAGTTTCAACAACACCCTAAATTTTTGACAAGTTCACATACATCTGCTCACTGAATACATATCTGCTTCAGTTCCCATTAACTGATGGGATGTATCTAGTTGCAAGGAAAAACATACAAGGCTTGCAAAACATTAAGATAAAACACTGACTGAGATTCAGAAGAATGTTGAAATGTGAAATAGATGTTAGAATTAGCAAAGACAAAACTAACTATGATTAAAATCTAGGGCTGTAATGGATACAACTGGTATTTTATAATGAATGAGTAATGGAAGCAGAGGTTTAAAAACTCCACCCCTGGAAATAAAAGACCTTAGACAGGTCCTTACTGCTTTTGCTGATTTTCCAAGGTGGCTCAGTAAATAAACTGCTGGTTTCACAGAGCTTGGATACCCAGAACCAACATTAAAAAACTGAGGAAGGCATGGTAGCAACCTGTAATTCCAGAACCCCAGAGGCAGAGATGAGATCCCTGGGGCAAACTGCTAGCAACACCAGCTGGAATTGACAACTTTGGGTTTAACTAGAAATCCTATCCCAGAAAACAAAGAGGATGACATCTGTGCTGGTTAGTTTGTGTCAACTTGATACAGATTAGAGTCACTCAGGAAGAGTGACTCTAAAGAGTTGGACTGTTACAGATCCAGAGGCAACTTATCCTAGGCTGTCTTTGGTCTCTTCCTGGCTATCAATAAGGCATTTTAGAATACGAACTAAACAGGCCACTAGTTTCTAGTAGCCCAATAGGTAGGAAAGCCATCAGATGTAATTCGAGGCCTTTCACAAAAATTCCAAGTTTGCTGTAATCTGGTGACATGAATTTTCATCAAGTATTTGAAAAGTGTCTTGATATATATTATTTGTTCCACAACTATACAAACTTCATGAAACTGTTTCATGTTGGGACATGTTTTGGGAGGGAGATTAGGTAGTGGCATCTGAATACGTGTACCCAGGCTGTGCTCACTTAGATTTGGTCCCCCAAAACCCTCTTATTCTCTTTGAGCTGGGAACTGTGAACTATTGAGCAGGCAGTTAAGAGTATTGTAAATAAACTTTTATATTGTGCTAACCCTTCACCCAAATGACCTTGCAGGAGGGGATTAAATCCTCTACTTCTGCCTCAGTTAAGGTTATGGTAGTCAGGAGAGCAGACACCATAGAGACCTTAATGGGAAACAATGAGGAGTGAGTAGGCTATGAATCTGCAAATCAGTGGGTGGTGAGGCTGTGTGGATGGAAGGACCCTTAAGTGGTTAAGTGCATAGTAAAGCTCAATGTTAATTATGGATGTCAAGCTGTGTTAATAATTGTTTTAATTCCTGTCTTGGGATTAGAAATGTAGTCCCATTTTCAGTGATTGTATACATAAAGATATTTTTCTCTTACTGAAAGTGTCTTGCTTCAATGAATCATCAGCAATGTTGGTTTGAGGTGACAATAGATCCAGCAGAATGCCTTCTTGAAGAACAGGTGTGGTACAGCCTTTGGCCTGTGCTGTGACGGATAAGCTATTAATTCTTTCATACTACAAGGCATCAGCTTTGTGACTTTCTAATCAACTCTGTGTGGGGAAAACACTTAATTGATACAGAAGATTTATTATTTGTCTATAAATAACAAAATTAATTTTCTATCATCATCATAAACTTTATTGCTTATTTGCCAATTAAGCTATTATTATGATAATTAGTTGTATCGAGGCAGAAAGAAATACCAAAACTTGAGAACTGTGATTTCTTTATGTGGCTTCTCTTTTGAAGAAATAGTAATTGAGTCCCGTGGTTTCTGTATGAAATAGACTCATGATTTTGAACACTTGGATCACAATTGCTAGAACTAATGTGGAAGGTCATAGAACCGTTTATAGAGAAAGTGAGTCACTAAGAACAGTCCTGAGGTGTGAAGTCTAGCACTACTTCCTCTCCCATAAGCTTCCTCACTGCAGACACAGTGTGACAGTTACCTCACACTCCTCTCCTCAGCCTTCTCCACCGTCACAGCCTGTGTCTCTTCAAACTGTAAGAAAAAACTAAATCCTTCCTCCTCTAGTTGCTTTTTTGTCTGATACTTGGTCACAGGAAAAGGAAGAGACACAGAGCTTTGTATCCTGAGAATCATCTCTTCTGTTTTAATTTGCTTTCTCATTTCTTTTGTTAACTTTATGTTTGAGGTGTAATGTGTACTATCATTTTGTTTGTTGGTGATAGGTCTCATGATATAACCTAGGTTGGCCTCACACTCATGGTCCTTCTCCCTCAGCTATCTAGGTACCTGGCATACAGGTGTGCACCACTATTGCTGTCTTCCACTGTTTTCTAAGTGGACAGCATTAATCAGTTATACTTGAGGATTAATTTCTTGTGGGTTCCACTTTAAAAATAATGTTTAGAAGTATGAATATATTTCATGGTCACAAATTTAGCAAACTACACATTTTGCCATTATCATCCCCCATTTCCAAAGCAAAACCAGTGGCATAGCCACGTGTCTGTTATTACAGTGGCTGGTTTTTCATCTTTTTGTAATAAATCATTGAGAGGGATTTTGAACTGTTGCTGTAATGATGGATCGATCTCTTCATTCCGTTCTGTCAGTATTTAATTCACATTATTAGGTCTGTGTTTGGGTGAATAACCATTTAAGTTTTCTTGTTGGATCTCTTTATCAATATGTAGATTTCATCTCAGTCCTTGATAGCCTCATTCTGAAGTCTACTGACTACACACAGATATCACCACTGCCTTTGGATTGCTCTTTCCATGGCTTGTTTTTTTTTTTTTTTAATTTTTTACAATTCAACCCCTAGCACAGGTGTATTTGAAGTGATATTTTTTTTAGACAACACATATTTGGATTATGTATTTTTATTTGCTTGTATAACTCTGGTGCTGAAATAATACATTTTGAAAATATACATTTTATATCATTACTGGGTTACTATGGCCTAATTTTGTTTGATGTTTGTTTCTCTGTTGCCATGGCTTTTGTTTGTCTTCTTTGTGCTTCACTTCTCTGTTTTATATGCCAGCTTCACTGAGAGCTAGCTGGACTCATTTTTTAATATTTCATAGTTGACTCTATTTACTTTTCAGAGGGATGTTTTCCTAGTTGCTGTAACTTACCGCAGTCTGACATCATTGAAGCTTCACCGTTTTGTGTAGAACTTACCTTTTTTCAAACCCTTTTACTTTTTCCTGTTTATAACTCTCTCAACTCCTCTCTGTGCATTAACAATCATGTGCAGATGCTATATACACTTTATCTAGCTTTGTTATTTAGAAAACTCAAGAACTTATTCACCCTTGGTTTTCAATGTCTATTTTTATTTCTTCTGTCCAGTGTTCCAAGATTCTTCATTTCTTTTCTCTTTCAAAGCTTCCTTATGCTATCCTCTTAGGATAGTGTGTTGGCCACTGGTTCTCTTATTTTCCTTCCCTAGTAGTGTTTTGTTTTAAAGCTTTTCTTCTGTTTATTTCCTTTTCCATGTGTATTCATGTACTCAAGGCTCCAGGTGGGTGATTGACAGATGCAGTGACTGCAGGAAAGAAGTTTGCTCTGAGAAGAAGATCCCAGAAGTATTAGATGCTTTCTTTATGTATACAGATATCCTATGAAAGTTTGGACTGCCAGTCAAGTCAAACAACAACACAAAGAAAATCACATGTCTGTAATGGGGAGCAGGGAGCAGGAGAGGTCTGGAATAATATTAGTTATTAGTTTATTAGTTTAAGGACTGGTAAAAGGGATTTAGGGGGAAATATTCATTTTCATTAAAGCTACTAATAAAATCTCACTCAGTTCCTATTTGTGGAGCCTGATGTAGACTTCTGTAATTCTTTGACCCTTTAGGACAGTGGTTCTCAACCTTCCTATGCTATGCTCCTTTAATACAGTTCCTCATGACACCCAACAATTAATTATCTTTGTTGCTATTTCATAACAAATTTTGCTACTCTTACAAATCATAACGTAAATGTCTGTGTGCTGTGGGATGTCTTTCTGTAGGCTGTGAATATGTGGGATCCCATTGGATAACAAATAAAGCTGTTTTGGCTTATGACAAGAAAGCTTACAGCCAGGCAGGAAATCCAAGCAGAGACACAGAGAGAAGGGAGGAGTCGAGAGAGACACCAGCAGCTGTCAAAGGAGCAACAAGATGCCAGCCAACTGGCAAGGCCATGACCACATGGCAACATACAGATTAATAGAAATGTGTTATAAGGTGAAAGAGCTAGCTAACAAGAAGCTTGAGCCACAGGTCATACAGTTTGTAATTAATACAAGCCTTTGAGTGACGAGTGACTATGGGACCGTGGGTGGGAGAGATTCACCTGGACAGTGGGGCAGATGCAGGGTCTAATGGGACCAGAGAAACTTCCAACCACATCTGTGTTTTTAAATGATCTTAGGCAACCTCTGTGAAAGGGTCCTTCAATCCCAAAGGGGTTGCAATCCACAGGCTGAGAACCACTGTTTTAGAATGCTATCTGGACAAACACATCCAACCTTACAGATATGCATGCAAAATGGCTAGCTAAATTGTTCAGAAAATCCATCCCTATTGAGAACAAATAGATTCACCACTGAGAGAGGCAGAGGAAGTAGAATCATTGAATTGTGCCCTACAAGGTCAACATAATCAAGAGTCACAAGCTGCCTGAAGTTAAAAGACAAACAATGAGCTCATTCCGAGAGACTTTTATAGAGTAAGTACACTTGGAACTAATTCCATCCTCCATTTATCCAGCCAACATCACAGATTATTGATATTTTTTTCATATTTTGCTCAAGGAGCTTTATAGCTCTATGTCAGGTTTCATAATAAAATTGCTCACACTGTTCTTTTCTAAGGATATGGGCTTTTGATATTGCATAAACATCACAAGCCTCTACCCTCCACCATTGTGTGTAAACTAGAGTTGCATATCCTCTTTGAGGACATATCCTGAGTACCCTGTGGATTCACACTCTGCTGCAGACTTTACCCCACAAACATGTACAGGGAGCCTCTCCACACTCTTTTAGAATCTTCTTAGTTTGCATTTATATTTCCTTTAGGTTTATGCTCTTGAACATCTGACTTTCATTTCTTACAGAATTAACTAGCATGTCATCATGCAGTTCCAAATACCATTGAATTGTCATTGTTTGAGCACATATTTTTTACATGTATAATTTCTATATGTACTGAATTCTATGCATTGTCTTGTTATGCTGTATTTTTGATGTGCATTTAATACCCATTTTTTTCTGTGCATTGTTAATTTTGTTTTTTCTTTGTGTCATAGGAGAATGATAAATAGTCTTCCATAAAGACTGTTTTAGTTAGGACTCCCATTGCTGTGATAAACCTCATCACCAAAAGCAACTTGGAGAGAAAAGGATTTATTTTTGCTTATACCTCTAGGATACAGTCCTAGTATATACTCCATCACTCAAGGAAGGCAGGGCAAGAATTTAAACAGACAGAACCCTGGAGACAGCAGCTGATGTAGAGGTCATGGAGGAGAGAAGCTACTGGCTTGCTCCTCTGGGCTTGCTCAGTCTGCTTTCTTTCCCAGGACCACCCTCCCACCCTGGTGGCAATGACCAGGTGGGCAGACCCTCCCACATCAACAATTAATCAAGAAAATGATCTCAAAGCTTGTCCAAAAAGCCCATTTTGTGGGGCATTTTCTCCGCTGAGGTTCCTTCTTCCCAAATGAGTCTAGCCTGTGTCAAGTAGACATGAAAACTAGCAAGCACAAAAGCGTAGGATCATGTGTCAAGGCCAACTGTTAATAGTGTCTATATACATTCTTAGTCTCAAATTTATAATCTCATTTGTGTGTTTTCATAGGAAATAGCAATTCCTATGAGACAGGAATCATTAATACCATTATTTATAGTTAAGCCATTAAAGCTCAAAGAAGGAATCTCCTAAAGATTATAAAATCAATAATAGCTGATCGTTTCTGAGTATAGCTCTATTTAGTCTCTGACTATTGTCTTTTATATGTTTAACTTCCATAGGTCTGGAACAGGGGCTGGATCATATAGATATTCAACATATATGTAACAGCTAAGTAAGAATAGTTAGGATCCTGCTCTCACTCTTCCAGGTCTAACTTCTTACGTCATCAAGGGGGTGTGGGTGACTGTGTCCTCACCTTAAAAAGCCACACACGGACCCCCCAAGCTCTCTCTCTGTGCTTCCCTTCTCTTTCTGTTTCCTCTTTGCTCTGTTCCCGCCTCTTTCTGTCTCTCCAGGCCTGGTTTCTTTCTAATAAAGCTCTTTCTATCTCTGGTAGTCATAGCTGTGGCTCGTAATTTTTCCACTGTGCCCGCTGACCCACCAGCACAGTTCATCCTTTCATTGGAGCTTTGGACTCAGATCTCGGATAGGAAGTTCTCTTCACACTCAGCACTCGGGGGGCTGAATGCTGTGAGGAACCCAATACGGAGGACCTGTGACTGCCCGGTGACTTCTAGATCCTCTTTTCATTTTCCCAGCCACTGGACCTGCTACCACGGTTCCGCTGCCGTGTCTCCACCACACGTGCAATTGGTGAGCCTCTTACCACGGCTCTGCAGCCTAACCTATATTCCTCACGCACACCGGGCCTGCCAGGGGCTGCACTGTGCTGTCAATGACACATTTTCTCTCCTGTGGAGGAGGTCAATGCTGTCAGACCACCAGGTGGTCCACATCCTGCATATGCTCCCAGCCCTTACTCATTATGTGATGGCATTTTGGGTAACTTGTGCTGATTCATAGATCCTTCTCCTTGCCTCAGGGATGCCTGGGATTGGAGTCTGATTCCAGTTTGTTATTTTAATTTTTTGTTTTTCTCTCTTGGCTGCAGCCATGGGACAAAGGGGCAGATACAAGTAAAATTGGCAGATACCAGTAAATTTGACTGCATAACAGCTTTGCAGGAACTTCTACCAGCGAATGGGCAAATAAAAAGAGTTACTTTATCCCCAAGCTTTCTGCTAGATCTCTGAACCCTTCTTCCTCCCCATTTCCGATGTCTTCTCTGCCATGTGCAACCATTTCTGTCTATCTGACTTCTGCTTTCTGCTCTCCAGCAGTGGGTGGGCTGCTTCAGCTAACTCTCACCATAACTCACCTTAACTCTTTCCAATCATTCTCAAGCTGCCATGAGAGTCACAGATGGGTCTGGAAGCAGACTAGGATCCATGCAAATAAGTTTACAATGGTCAGGATGGCTCTTAATCCAGAGATCAGTTTATAGCCTGCCTTCAGGCAAGTCTTCCAAAAGCTATCCTCAAGCCAGCAAACATCAAGGAAAAAAAATTCAAGACATGGAGTAAAATCCATCTCTTGTTCCCTAGACCTCTCCAAGTAAAACTTTAACTTCTGGAGAGCAAGGCTCCTGACCCCACAGGTGAAAGTGTCATCTGTGGCATTCAAGGTGTGCCAGGGAAGAAATAAAAAGCCCTAGGACAAAATTGCCAAGTGCTGGCACACCCTGGCTCCTGAAAGCTGTTGGGTCCCTGTTTTAAGTGAGGAAAAAGGTCACGGGCTAGCAAGTGCCCTGCCAGGCCATAAATAGCCTTGTTGAAAGTGCCACCTAGAAAGACAACCAGTCAGCTGACTGCCCCCAGGCACCAAGATGGCATGGGAACATCAAGCTAAGACCTCCAGCAGACCTAGGCTTGGCTATAGGCTTGCAGGGAACCCAGAACACAACAGCAAGGAAGTGATCCATTTCTTTCCTTCTGGACACCAGAGCCACTGACCTGGTCCTGGAGTTTGGGGTTGTCACCTCTCCTCGCTTCCCTATTGTCGGGGTGGGGAAGACAGCCTTACTCACCCACCTCACCAGACTTAATTACACTTTCAGGATTACTTAATGGGAAAAGATTTCCAGTGGAGTTTTCCATGTGCATCACTCCAGACCCACCCGCCTGTGCTTCTCCTCGTGCCCACAGACAGGGCCCTGATCTTGGCCTTGTCCCTAATTCCAAAGAAATAAGTTCTCATGCACCACAAGCTTTTCTCTTCCCAGTTCCCTGTTCTAACGCACTGCTCAGCTAATGGTTATAGGATCACCACAGAAATGTAGTCCAGGGATCATCAAGTAAGAAACTGCAACAGCTAAAAGGTATTTATACCCCAAGTCTTAAACGCATCTGGGCTCTGCAAAAACAGACTTTAATATAACCATCTATTACTGTTAAATGCTTTTAACAATTGATCATCTGTCTCCTGGATGCCAAACTAGTAAAGGAAACAGGTGCCTTAAATAATCTGTCTCTGATAAAGCTTAACATGTTCCAATTTCTCTGTCTCTCCCATTAACACTAACCAATACAAGCAAAGTACTAAACACCACAAATGGTCACTAATCTTCTCATGGCTGCTTCTTAACATGTTCAAATTTTTTCCCAAGCTCCAGAAACCAGCTTAAATCTATCTGGACAGGTCGGATCTACTTCAGGCCTTTCCTGTCTCATCAGCATCCTGTCAGACACAAAAGCAGCCTGAGTGCCAAGCCAAGAGGGATGGACGGCTTCAGAGCAGCAGGACAGTCTTACCCACCATCCCAGGATGCCTGTCTACCTCTGAAGACCCCCTTCCCTACCCTCCTAAGAGCCAACTGATGTCCACCAAGTCAGCTGGAAGCAGTTTTTCTGGGAGAAATGATGCCCCTATTCCTATTTACTTGCTTTTTATAATAAGCAAAAGACTGGAATGTTAGGATCCTGCTCTCACTCTTCCAAGTCTAATGTCTTACAATATGGGGGGGGGCGGGGGGGCACTGGCGACTGCATACCACCGCGTGGTCATGCAATCTCCGCATTAAAAAGTCAGATGCGGACCCCCACCCTCTCTTTCTGTTTCCTCTCTGCTATCTGCTCTGCCCCGCTTCCCTCCCCTGCCAGGCCTGGCTCCTCCCCTCTTTCCCTCCATTAAAGCTCTAAAAACTAATATTGGGTTAAGCTGTGGCCGTGGCTCTTCCACCGACCAACCAGCACTGTTCATCCTTTCAAGCATACTTTTTAATTAATGCAATATTACTTAGCAGGAACATTTAGGCATAAAGTCAGGGATGGGTGTTTCTTGCCTTCAGAATATTTTCAGGTTAATGGAATCATGTAACTAGAGAAATTATACAA
>CABHPH010153496.1:0-48752 GCA_902168325.1 Peromyscus nudipes
TCCTGAATAAGTATCAATTGTTACACGCATATGTTTTAATTTTCCAACTTCTATAATGTGAGTGACATCCATTTGCCATAAATGATTAGGAAGAAGACCTCAAGGATTTACTCCAAAGTGAGGTACAGGCAAATATTGTAAACACGTAGCACATGTTTTAAAAAATTTGACAAGCAATTTCTCTTGTAAAACCAAATTGTTTTCTTTAACTTTTATTATTTTGATGATGCAAAGCATGTGATTGCTGAGCAAGTACAACTTGAGATAAAGGGATCAATTGAGTAAATTTATCAGCTAAAGTATTACCTTCAGCCAATGGACCAGAAAGATTTGAATGTGCTCTACTATGTCCCACAAAATATGGAAATTTTCTTAAATGAATGGCATCCTGAATTTGTTGAAATAACATCCGTATTTGCTTATTAGTAGTTTTAATATAAGAAACAGTTTCTATAACTTGAAGAACTCTATAAATATAGTGACTATCTCTGTATAATTTAAAGAAAATATCTTTCAGAACTTGAAAGATCATTGCAATAGCCCTCGACTCAACAACCTGGGCTGAAGCAGGAGTAGTTTAAACTACATATCCTTTACCATTAATCATATAAGCTGCTTTCCCATTCGAAGAACCACCAATAAAAACCAAAGCAGCATCCTTCACTGGAGTATGCATCAATATTTTAGGAAAAATCAAAGAATGCATCTGAGCAAACTGTAATACTTGATCAGCAGGATAATAATTATCAATTTGATCCAAAAATTGAGCAAAAGCAATTGCCCAAAAGTCATTATTTTGAAATAGCCAATCAATTTGTTGTCGAGTGAATGGCACACTAATAGTTTCAGGCTCTTTGCCAAAATATCTTGTAGATTCAACTCAACTCTGTTGCAGTAGACACACTACAGCTTTATAATATGGATACAATACTTTAAGTGGTAAAGCAGGAAGATGTAATCATAAAAGAGGACCATTTTGTCATAATACTGCTGTAGGAGTAAGTTTGATAGGCAGGATATATGTTTGCCAAGGTTGCTCATACTCAATATAATGTACCTGTTGATATTGAATAGCATTTTCAACCTGTGAAAGAACCTGTCTTCCTTCTTCAGTTAACTGTCTAGGCAAATTAGGATCACTATCTCTTTTTAAAATATCATACAAAGGTTCTAAATCACCTATAGACAATTTTAAATAAGATTATAACCATCTAATGTCTCCTATTAACTTTTGAAAATCATTCAATGTTTTTAACCCATTTTTCTTATTTCTAATTTCTATGGCTTTAATTCCTTAGGATATAATATATGTCCTACATATTGTAAAGGCAGAATCATTAGCTAATTTTTTTTGAGACAGGGTTTCTCTGTGTAGTTTTGGTGCCTGTCCTGGATCTGGCTCTGTAGACCAGGTTGGCCTCGAACTCACAGAGATCCACCTGACTTGGCCTCCCAAGTTCTGGAATTAAAGGCATTGGCCACCATTGCCCAGCTCATCAGCTAATTTTTAAAGTGAAGAAAACCAATCAGAATTTGCCTAATATAGTTAAATCCCAAATATATCTTACAGTTTCCTTTCAGCGTAGTTCACATCCTCTCTGGCCTTCTATAGCTTGCCATTTACCTTCAGCTCAAGCCTTTCCCTATGTTTGCTCTTCTGGTTCAGCCAGACATAGACAATTTCCTTTTTTCCCTTTCCTATCATTATTCCAGTCTCTCACCTTCTCTTGTTTACAGACAACATGCAAATTTCCAACAGAGTCCTTTTTCTTGTGGTTTCCTCCCAGTGGTTTAGAACATTGCATAGGTAGAACATTCAAACAAGAATAGAAACATAGATGTATATGCATATATCATCACAAAAATCTTTTATTTGCATTAATGTATTAAAACCTGTGTCAATGTGAAACATTTGAGATTAGCAACAGTTTTTCTTATCTTAACCAATAATAATTTATAATCAATTCTCTTAAACGATGACAAGTATTTAATAACCCACTGAACTCAAATGACCAAAATCCATGGGGCTTTTTTTCCTTTCCTGTGGAAGCAAAAGCATAATTTTTCACAAACATAATATATTTTTGACTTTTACTCTAAAGTCAAAGCTTTTCAGAATATGCAGTCTGGTAATTCAACATTTTTTCAAGCAGTATCAGGACAAAGAAGGGTTAAGGAGGGGAGCTGCTGGCCAGCAGGAGAGACCTTGATTTTATAACACTGAAGAAGAACTTGGCTTAGGAAGGAAGAGGGCGGGGTCATAGGCACAGAGTGTGCCCTTGGCTGCAAGTGTTCCTGAAAAAAAATCTTTTTAACTCCTCTGACTACAGTAATTAACAATTAACCCCAGATTGTCTGTCAGCTTTCAGCACAGCTTGTCAGTTGTGGACAGTAAACTCTCTGCCCACTTCACCTGTAGCTTCTGTCTCTGCGCTTCCTGCTCTGAGAATGCACACCCTCACCCTCTGAGAGCTGCTGGTTGGCTGCAGGTTTCTCCTGCTGGCCAAGACCAACCAGTTCCACAGGTGCTGCAGGCCTGATAGCAAGAGAGCTACACAGAGAGGCAGCCCTTGCTGTGCCTCTCTCTCCTTCTCTTCCAAGGAAATGAGGAAGGTTACTAGACAGAAACAAGTAACACCGACAGAGACACACCTACCAGAACATCAGCACTGAGACAGTGGCCTCACTCGAAGTTAGGAAGCCCCATCTAACAGATGGCTTTTCTTGCAGTACACAAGCCTCACCTGGCAGGAGCTATCTGCTTATCTCAATTCAGTAAGGGGAACCCAGTCCTCTTAAACACATGGAACAGAACACTAACATAGTAATAGTCAGAACACAGACCAAGACAAAGAGCACTCACATTTACATTTACCAGCCGGCTGTGAACAGATCTGACAGCAAGACACTGGGCTAATGTTGTGGTCACGATCCGCTTAATCTTTCCACCGAAACCATTCATAGTCAGGAGTGGAGGTGGGGAAGAATCTTGAGGTGGTAGAGAATCTTCATCATAATACTTAGCAGCCTCTTCCTCTGATTCTGCCTCACCACCAGGATCTAACTGGCCATTATTATCAAATAACGTTGTAAAAGCATCCACATAAAGTGGTCCCTTGACATAGCAGGTTTAGTTTGAGTTTTACTTGATTCAGAAAATATTTTCTGCCTTTCAGGAATCTGAAAGGAGGTCTAAACTGCCCTTAATAAGTGTCCAGAGACTAAAAAATATCAGTTGGAAGTTTTTCCAGACCATACTTATAATAATATTGCTGTATTTTAACTCCAATACATCTCCAAGTATCTGCATCCAAGGTACCCTGCTCAGGAAACCAAGGACAAATCTCTGCAAATTCTAAAAATGTACACAGTTGCTGACATCCTACTTTAGTACCTCTAGCCTTTAAGATATCTTTAAGTAAATGTACAAACATCTGTTTTCTATTTGCTTAGCTCATACTTATTTTTTTCACTTATTCACATTTTTTTATACCACGCGTTTGCTTTTTTATTTACATTTATCACTTTTACTCTTGAGTTGTATTTACCACAGCTTCCACTTTTTTCGAGTGCACTCCTTTTTATTCTGTGGTGTTCCATCATGGAAATCTCCTGTGCCAGGGCCCCACCAGGCGCCACTTGTCGGAGTCTGCAGCCCAGTCTACTGGGTATCTGGGTGGAGGTGTGTGGATTATAGAGACAATGAAGACAGAAAAGAGTCTAGAGAACTGCCACCAATGCTGGACAGTCCTGAGTTTATTTCACGTCCATCTTATATGCAGTCTTGAAGGACAGAGGTGGAACAATGCACAGCACAGGCATTCAACCACTATCCTGTCCTTGTGTCAAGGAGCAGGGAGTTTCATTTTCTATCTCAATGTACCTCTGGCTGTCATCAGCAGCCTGCGTCTAGCTAGATGGTATGTTCCTTCCCATAGGTTAATCAGAACTTTCTCACAGCTCTTCAAGGAGACTGTATGGGCTAATCAGGACTTTGTCATGGTCCTAGAGCAAGCAAGCCTAGACTCTATTAACTCAGAATAGACTTCAGATTCAAACTGGGAAACTGAGTCAGTTTTGGGCTCCCACACTAAAGGCAGTGAGAGAAACTGCCTTGACCTAATGTGGAATTGCATGTAGCAAAGCATAATCAAGGAGCAACACTCAGTCAATTTATCCCAGAACATTACCCTGTCAAGTAAGTGACACTCTGTCTTCTTTCCATGTCACATGAGACCGTGGAGGAAGAGATACTCCAGAACACTTTCCAACTTCTGCCAGAAGCCAGATGCAGGTTCTCAGTCAGTCAAGGCACTGCGGAAGGTTATAGCTCGTTGTAGGTTACCGGGGTGTCCTATAGAATCGTCTAACCAGATATGGTGGCAGACATAATTAATCTTATATGGAACAAAACACGGGGTAGGGTTGACAAGACATTCTGTTAGGCATTCAGGCCGTAACAAGAACCCAGTCTTTGATGAGAGTCCTGTAATGTTTCTCCTTTTATGAAGTTCAGACTTGGGTATGTATTCTTTATATGCAAGGATGTCATCATCTCTAAGTCACACTTTTTTTAAATTTAGAATTGATTGTAAATACCAAATTTAATTAATTCATTTGGAGTTGTCTTTTTATCTTTGATTTGTTAAGGTAATGTGATATATAAATATATTTCCTTATTTAGAGCTGCACTTTTATGAGTAGAGAAAAACCTACAGCTGTACCAGTCTCATAGGTGTTGATGTCGAATTATAGGTATTGAAAATTCTTTCTTGTATGTGATTTTTGTCAGCTATTGACATCAGAATAGTGCTTAAATTAAGGTAATGTTTTGGTCCATGTGCTATGAAAAGGTTAGTCTTACAATGAAAGGTCCTTTCTTGACATTATGTCTGAACATGCCTGAAAATCCATCAATTCAAAGCTTTCAAAGCAGGTGGAGGATCATGTCTAAGATGAAATTGATTTCCTTCACAGCTGTTGATGAGCTTAACACGTTGACTTTCACAGGTCATATTCTTCCACTAATTTGTAAGTTATAATTGTACTGTACTCTATAATTTTCCCCCACCATTTTGATATAGACCCATTTCATGCAGGAACATCTGGCCTTTATATTTGAACTTTATGTCAGGGATTAGAAAATATTTTATTAGTAACGTATATAGTGAATATTTTAGGCCTTATCCAAGTAAAATTTAAGAAGTATGTTGATATGCCCATAGATAATAAAATCTAACTATTTTAAAATATAAAAACCCAAACTCTGCTGCATGTCCTTACACACACACACACACACACACACACACACACACACACACACACAAGGAAAGAAAAAAGCCTGGAATAGGAAAGGCAAGTAAACAGAAGGTATGTGTTGATCTAAATTTGTAACAGGTCAGAGCATGTCAGGTACTGTTTTCCCATACTTACTACTTTATTTCATGTTGTTAGTACATGCCAGCAGGTTCAGTATTGCAGAACTATAATGTGGGGAGAGGGGACTGTACATTCATAAGTGACTCAAAAGAGTCTAGCAGTGGAAATTGCATAGAAGCCAGAAGAAAGCCATTGACTCTTTTATATATGTATGTGTGTGTGTGTGTGTATATGTTTTCATAAACACATTCAACATGCTATATGCATGAGCTTCTCTGCTCTTACTATTTGTTTACTCTCCTTTAACTTCTTTCATTTTTCCATGAAATATACAACAAATTAATTTATATTTTTATGTTTTCCTCTTGGCTTCTATCTTCATAAATAGTATAAGGTACTGTATCCATCCATAAAAAGTTTATTTATCATTTAACTTAATGAGACAAAATAGTTTAAGCACACAAACATTATCTTTGTCTTTTATTGTGTTTAGTTTGATAACAGCTTGTGGGGATTCCTGTAGGTGTGTCTGCAGAAGTCTCACTGATTCTGCAAGTCTGTCTTTGAAGTGTGCCTTAACTTGGTTGGAAGTTCCCTAGCTGACAGACATTTGCTAAGATTCCACTGTTTTTAAGTTTGTATTTTATCCAACATTAGATGCTACACTTGCTAGCACTTATCTACTTGACGATATTTACGGCTAGAGGATATGTTCATTAATGACTTTAGTACATATTCTATTTTTATTTCTAAAGAATTGAAAATTTTACATTTCCATGAGTTATGGTTGCCCTTTCCATAGTCCTATCAGCAGTAATTTTATGTATTTATGTATTTATGTATTTATTTATTTATTTATTTATTCATTCATTCATTCATTCATTCATTCATTCATTTTACATCCCAGCCACAGTTTTCCCTTTCTAATCTCCTCCCAGTCTCTCCTCCTCCAACCCATTCCTCCTTCATTTCTGTTTAGGAAAGGGCAGCTCTCCCATGGACATCAATAATACTAGGCATATAATGTTGCAGTAAGACTAAGCATCATCATCCCCTCCACTACTTATCGTGCACTAAGGCTGGACAAGGTGACTCAGTATGAAGAGTAGGCTTCTTAAAGCAAGTAAAAGAGACAGAGACAGCCCCTGATGCTGTTGGTAGGACTCTCACTAGAGGACCAAGTTATACGACTGTAACATATATGTGAAGTACCTAGGTCAGTTGCATGCAGACTTCATGGTTATTGGTTCAATCTGTGATTTCCTATGAGTCCAGATTACTTGCTTCTGTGGGTTTTCTTGTAATATTGACCCCTCTGACTCTTACAATCCTTTCTCCCCTTTCTCCCTATCTTCTGCAGGATCCCCTGAGGTCCACCTAATGTTTGGCTCTGGATCTGCATCTGTTTCCATCATTTGCTGGATGAAGCCTCTCTTATGACAACTGGACTGAGCACCAATCTGTAAGTATAGCAGAATATCACTAGGCATCATATCTTTGACATTTTTCCCCTCCAGTCATGTTTGGTTTTATCTTAGGTCTCAGGGATCATCCAGCCTGTGGGTCCTGCTGCTCTCAGCAGTGTCAGGGGTAGGTTTACTCTCCTGGCACGGATTTTATGCTAGACCAGACATTGATTGGCCAATACCTCAATCTCTAGGCTACCCTTACTCCCGCACATTCTGTAGGTAGGACAGACAGTAGGTCAAAGATATGTGGCTGGGTTGGTTTCCTACTCTCTCCACTTGAGGTTTTGCCTGGTCAAAGGAAAGGTCCAATTTAGGCTAAGTATCTGCTATTACTAGGAGTCTTAGCTGGGATCATTGTAGCAGATTCCTGAGAGATTCCCTCACACCAGGTTTTTACCTGACCCCTACATAACCTGTCTTTCCAGTAGTCTCTTTCAGTACTTTCCACTCCAACCCTCAATCCAACCTGTTTGCTCATGTCCTCAATCCCACCTGCCCTCAGTCCATTCATGAAATCTCTTCTATTTCCCTTCTCAGAGAGATCTGGTTGTCCCTCTTTGAACTCTCCATGATACCTATCTCTCTGAGTCTGTGGATTGAAACACAGTTATCCATTATTTTACAATATCCACTTACAAGTGAATACATACCATGTTTGTCTTTATGGGTCTGGGTTGCCTCACTCAGATTTTTTTCTAGTTCCATCCATTTGTCTTCAAATTCATGATGTCATTATTTTTAACAGCTGAATAATACTCTACTGTGTAAATATACCACATTTCTTTTATCCATTCTTAGGTTGAGGGACATCTAGGTTGTTTCCATTTTCTGGTTATTATGAATAAAGCTGCTATAAACATAGTTGAGCAAGTGTCCTTGTGGTATGATTGAGCATCCTTTGGGTATATGCCCAAGAGTGATATAGTGAGATCTTGTGGTATATTGATTCCAAGTTTTCTGAGAAACCACCATATTGATTTCCAAAGTTGCTGTACAATTTCAGACTCCCACCAGGAATGAAGAAGTGTTCCCTTTGCTTCATATCCTCTCCAGCTTGAGTTGTCATTTGTGTTTTTGATCTTATCCATACTCACAGGATCTCAGAGTAATTTTTATTTGCATTTCCTTGATGGCTAAGAATGTTGAACACTTCTTTAAATGTTTCTGCTACATTTGAGATTCTTCTGTTAAGAATTCTATGTTTAGACCTGCACCTCAGTTTTTGATTGGATTATTTGGTTTGTTGATGTCTTGTTTCTTGAGTTCTTCAAATACTTTAAAAATCAGCCTTCTGTCAGATATGGGATTGGTGAAGATCTTTTCCCATTCTGTAGGCTGCTGTTTTGTCCTATTGGTAGTGGCCTTTGGCTGTTAGAAACTTTTCAGTTTCATGAGTTTCCATTTTTTAAGTGTTGATCTTAGTGTCTGCACTATTGGTGTCCTGTACAGGAAGTTGTCTCCTGTGCCAATGCATTCAAGTCTATTTCCCATTTTCTTTTCTATGAGATTTAGTGTATCTGGATTTAATTTGAGGTCTTTGATCCACTTGGATTTGAATTTTGTGCAGGATGATAGGTATAGACTTATTTGCATTCTACATGCCAACATCCAGTTATACCAGCACCATTTGTTGAAGATGCTTTCTTTTTCCCATTGTGTAACTTTGGCTCCTTTGTTGAAAATCAGGTGTTCATAGGTGTGTAGATTTAAGTCTGAGTCTTCAACTCCATTCCATTAACTCACGTGTTTTTATGCCAATTCATGCATTTCTAATTACTACAGCTTTATAGTAGAGCTTGGAATCAGGGATGATGATACCTGTAGAAGTTCTTTTTTTGTACAGGATTGTTTTAGCTATCCTGGCTTTTTTTGTTTTTCCTTTTGAAGTCGAAAGTTGTTCTTTAAAGGTCTGTAAAGAATTGTGTTAGAATTTAATGGGGAATACATTGAATCTGCTGATTGCTTTTGGTAAGATGGCCATTTTTACTGTGTTATTTCTGCAGATCCTTGAGCATGAGAGATATTTCCATCTTTTTATACATTCTCAAATTTCTTTCTCCAAAACTTGAAGTTCTTGTCATACAGGTCTTTCAAATGCTTGGTTAGAGTTACAGCAAGATATTTTATGTTGTTTGTGGTTATTGTAAAGGGTGTTTATCCACTGATTTCTTTCTGAGCTCATTTATCATTTGTATATAGAGGGGCTACTGCTTTTGTTGTTGTTGTTGTTAATTTTGTATCCAGCCACTTGACTAAAGATGTTTTTAAGTTGTAGGAGTTTCTTTTTTAATTTTTTGGTGTCACTTATGTATACTATCATATCATTTGTAAATATGATACTTTGACTTCTTCCTTTCTGATTTGTATCCCCTTGATCTCCTTCAGTTTTCTTACTGCTCAAGTTAGAAATTCAAGTACTATATTGAATATCAATGGAGAGAGTGGAAAACCTGGTGTTGTTCCTAATTTCAGTGGAATTGTTTTGAGTTTCTTTCCATTTGATGTTGGCAATTAGCTTGCTGTATTTTATGTTTAAGCATGTCCTTTGTATTGCTCATATGTCCAAAACTTTTATCATGAAGGGCTGTTGGATTTTGTCAAAGGCTTCTTCAACAACTAATGAGATGATCATGTTTCTTTTTCTTTCAGTTTGTTTATATGATGGATTACATGGACAGATTTTCATATGGTGAACCATCCCTGCATCTCTGAGATGAAGCCTCCTTGATCATGGTGGATGATCTTTTTGCTGTATTCTTGGATTTTGTTTGCCAGTATTTAATTGAGTATATTTGCATCAATGTTCATTAGTAAAACTGGTGTATAATTCTCTTTCTTTGTTGAATCTTTGTGTGGTTTGTATATCAGGGTGACTATGGCCTCATAGAAAGAATTTGGCAATGTTCTTTCTGTTTCTATTTTGTAGAATAATTTGAAGAGTATTGGTATTAGCTCTGCTTTGAAAGTCTGGTAGGATTCTCCATTAAAATCATCTGGCCCTGGGCTTTTTTGGTTGTGAGACTTTTAATGACTGTTTCTATTTCTTTGGGGGTATAGATCTATTTAAATTGTTTGTCTGATCTTGAAAGTTTGCAATAGTTTTAGGAAAGTATTTGTAACAAAGGATATAGAAAGGTAGTTAAAATACAATATGAGAACCTTCTGAAAATTACAATGAATTAACTATAACTCAGTTTCCAGAGGCAAATTTTATATGAGAAAATGCACATGTTACAATTACAAGATAAAATGCATGGTTTCAAGTAGAAATCAAAATTATAATGACTACTACACATACTGTAATCTACCTCTGTGTTCCTGGGTCATGGCTGTTCACTTTATTAGAGTGGAACATTGTTATTTTGAGTTGTTTGTTTGTTTATTTTTATAACTTCCTCTCCCTTTGAACTCAGGACTTTCTTGCCACAGTATTTTGAATGCTGAGACCAGATTTGGTCCTATAACATGTAAGTATTTTTCTTAAAGAACTTACACTGTTTCCCAAATGTACAATATTCCTCCATATAAAGGTTAATATTCCAATGGGAAGTTCAGTAAATTTAAAATTGATATGTTAAGCATTAGAGATCTTATTTAAAAAACAGTATGTTATTATACTTATTGTCTTCATTAGGATTTTTATTGCTCTGAAGAGATACCAAGACCATGGCAACTCTTACAAAGAAAACATTGGGTTACTTGCTTGCAGTTTCAGAGATTTAATCCATTATCATTACTGTGGGAAGCATGGCAGTGAGCAGGTAGACATGGTACTGGAGAGGTAGCTGGGATTTCTATATCTTGCAGGCAACAGGAAGTCAACAGAGATACTGGGCACTATCCTGAGCATAGGAAATCTCAAAGCCTGCTCCCACAGTGACACACTTCCTCTACCAAGACCACACCCACTCCAACAAAGCCACACTTCCTGATAGTGGCACTCCCTATGAGATTATGGATATCCAATATTCAAACTACCACATTTATACTCATATATGTTGTTTTAATTCGATAGAAAAATGTATATATTCTTTTCAAAAATTTCTACATGGTTTTTATTAAATTAATTTTAAAAATTTAATAATGTTGCTTTTTCCTTTGAATAGAACATTTATAAAAAAGTGCTTAATTTCATCTAGCCCTTAAAATGCATCCTGGCTGTGTGATACTACAATTATCTGTATGTTATATACAGATAGTCATGGCACCAAAAATGAATGAGGCAGAACTAATGGGGTCCTTTGAGGTTCAGCCTCAAAGTCCCCTTCAGGATCCAGAAAAGATGCTACAACAAGTGAGGGAAACCTAAGAATCTGAGGGCAAAGGGATGCATCAGCTCACATCATTCTTCTCTGCATATCTCTTTATTGTTCTGATGTTCTCCTAATTTTCTTTGCCTGTCTATAATTTCTTAGCTCTAATTTTCTGTTCCTAATTTAATCCTAATTGCTCCTAGCTTCTTTTTCATCTAGCCTAGAATTTCTCTTTTACACGAGGCTTGAAGCAATAGAAAAAATTATGAGTTACCTCTCATTGATCAAAAGCACATTCCTAGGGTAAGCGATAAGGGCAGAGCCATTTACCATGGCAACATAAGGTTCCATGGTTACAGGAATAAGACTGACCATACAGAAGGGGGAGGGGCACAGTACCCCGTGACAAACATTGAGACATAGGCTTTTCCTAGGGTGCTTTGTGTAGTCACCTTGGTAGGACACCTGCAACTCTGACGTGCATAATTGTGAAGTTTTAAATTTAAGATCTATTTATGAAGACCTTTAGTCTAGTTTGAACTTGCTCTGAGGTAAAAATGAGCTAAATGTGTACAGTTAGTGTTTGACTGCTGAGAGATTGTTATTTTCTTGTGCTACTCTTAGCAAAAGGAACAGAGCAGGCTTTAAGTGTCTACAGGTCTTGTTCTAGTTATGAAGCATATCCTAGTATATTTTCTATATATCAAAATTGTACAGTTAATGAAAAGTCATCTTCCTGTCCATCCATGGATATATGTATGACCATTAGATTGAGATGCAGTCATGAGATTACATATAAACATTTCATGAAATTGCATGGTAGTGGGGAGATATCATAACTGTTATTGCATAAGAAATTACAGATGGAAGCAACAGTATTCAGAGTCAGTGGCCTGCAAACCTTGCCTGACAGGGTATCTCATCTGAAAATCATTCCTCTGGTGGGTGGACATCTGAATATTTCATAATCTTGTTTTATTGAGATATAATTTGTGCTTCACCATTTTAATGATTTGAGTGAAAACATTTGATAAATAATAATTTAATCTTGTAAAATAAATATTACAAACAGTGTTACTTTAACAAGGAATCACATCTTAGAAAGTTTCATGTTGCTTTGTGATGTCTCTATAGATGGTAAGGATCTATGGAATTATCCCACAGCTTAGTGGACCAGGAAGCCACTGCTCACCAGCTGTCTAATGACTAATAGCCATTGCCAAGAGTGCTGAGTTGTCATGGTTTGCAAAGCAGAGTTGACTGACATAATTTGAAAATAAAATCAACATGTAACTAAAAAACTTACCCCTAGGGACCAATATTAATGATGTAGGAAGGTACTTGTTATACTGTCCGAGGAGAAAAATAATCATGAATATTATCCAAGTACAAAGCTCGCAAACTACAATAGAGTCTTGCTTGGAAGACATAGTGTACAATTATTTTTATAAGATTTAAAGTCTACTTTACAAGGTGAAACATGCAATTGACACTGCTAAAGTGGCCAAGAACCTGAGACTAGATAGGTTATGGGTCTAGGGTAAACATACTACTATTATTGTTCTACCCAGCATTGAAAGGAAGAAGGAAGTGGACATACAGTCCCATGAATCAATTTGAGTCCCAAGAACTATTTACAACTGATACTTCCTGGGAAGGTGAAAAATCAGTTTTCTCCAAAGGAATGTCACTGGGTATGTTAGCCACAAAACAGGGCCTGCCTCATGCCCAGGAGTAGCTGGCCAACACAAAACAAGCTTAGTTAAGTGTGTGGTGTGTGTGTGTGTGTGAGTGTGTGTGTGTGTGTGTGTGTGTGTGTGTGTGTGTGTGTGTCGGTGTCTGTGTGTGTGTGTGTGTGTCTGTGGGTGTGGGTGGGTGGGTGCAGGCACATGCATGTGAAATCTTTATTTTGGTAACTTTTCTTTTTTTAACTTACTTATTTTAATAATTTGTTATATTATTTTCATACAATTCGTCCCAACTGCAGCCTCCTCTCCTCCAGTGTCCCCACCTTCCCTCTTCCCTAGATCCACTGCCTCTCGGTTTCCCTTCAGAAAAGTGCAGATCTCCCAGCGGTATTCACCAAACTCAGTATAACAAGATACAACAAGATGAGGCATATATCCTCATATCAAGGCTGGATGAGGTACACTAATCGGAGAAAAATGGTTCCACAAGCAGGCAAAAGAGTCAGAGATACCCCGACTTCCATTGTTAGGAGTCAAGCACAAACCCCAAGCTAAAGACTCACAACAGGTATTCGGAGGGCCTGACGCAGCCCCATGCAGGCTTCATGGTTGTCGCTTCAGTCTCTGTGAGCCCCTAGGAGCCCTCCTGTGTTGATTCTGGGGGCTGTATTCTATTGGTCTGCTCAAACCCTCTGGCTCCGATAATGCTTTCTTCCCCTCTTCCTCTGAATTCCTGAGCTTCACCTAACATTTGGCTGTGGATCTCTGTATCTGCTCCAGTCAGATGCTAGAGGAAGCCTCTGACATGAATTGGGTTAAGTACTGATCCTATGAGTATAACTAGGAATCATTTCACTGATTTTTTTTCAGTCATGTTTGGTTCTTCCGAGGCCTGTGAGCCATCTAGCTTCTGGATCCTGACTATCTAGGCAATGTCAGGCACAGGCTTCCTCTCATGATGTGGGCCACAGGTTAGACAAGTCCTTGGTCATTCTCACAGTCTCTGAGCCACTATTGTCCCAGTGTATCTTGCAGGCTGGGCAGGTTGTGGGGCATAGATTTTGTGGCTGGATTGGTATCCCTGTCCCACCATTGGGAGCCTAGCCTGGTTACAGAAGATGGCTGATTCAGGATCCATATCCTCCACTACAAGGAGTCCTCAATAGGGTCAACTGCATAGATTCCAGAAAGTTTCCATTACATTGGATTGCCAGAGTCCCCTAGATGCCCACCTATTGCATTCGTTTCTCCCCTTACTCTCTCCCTCCATCCATCCCTCCCCAACCTGCTCCCTCTCATTCCCATCCACAAAATCTATTCTGTTTAACCCTCCAAGGGAGATCCATGCATATTCCCTAGACATCTCTTCTTCATCTAACTTCTCAGAGTCTGTGGACTGTAGTGTGATTATCCTTCACTTAACAACTAATATTCACTTATAAGTGAATACATATCATGTTTCTCTTTCTGGGTCTAGGTTGCCTAACTAAAGATTTTTCTCTAGTTCCATCCATTTGCCGGCAAATTTCATGATGTCATTTCTTCTTTTTTTTTTAACTTTTTATTGATTTTTTTTGTGGATTTTATATCATTCATCCCACTCATCTCCCCATTCCCTCTCTTCTGCCCTCTGTCCTTACAACCTCCCCTCAGCAAAATTTAAAGTAAAGCCCAAAAGCCAAAAAGCCAAACCAAATCAACAAACCAAACAAACAAACAAACACTAACACCAGCAAAAAATTCATGGCATGGAGACTTTGGTGTAGCCCAGTGAGTCATACAGTATACCCTTTAGTCCATACTTCTTTACTTGTAAGTGTTCATGGCAATAAGTCATTGGTCTGGTTTGAGGCCTCTTGATTGATTCTGCTACATCCTCAATACTGGGCCCTCACTGGGACTCCTCTTGTATATCCATTGTTTCCTTGTGTTATGGACATCCTGTAGCTTTGGATCTACAGATCCAGCCCCTTCAAATACCCCAGCAATGTGTAAATGAGGTGGGTGTTGGGGTGGTCAACCTTTCTGGACCTGGGTGGTAGCTGGGTTGTTCAGCCTGCCAGCTTTCCCTCATCATTACCATCGAGGCAAGCTCGTCAGCACTGCCTCAGCTAGCTCCCGCAATATAGCAGACAGCAAGGAATGGGGCCAGTTTTGCTACTCTCACACCCTTGGGTCCAGCTCACTCAATCCACCAGGGCCAGCTCTACTGTGTTGCCCAGGTAAGGTGCAAGGCTTGCTCCCCAAACTGCTTCACTTGGTGAGGAGCAGTATCAGCTCTTTCATTCTCATGCCCCTCAAGTCAACTCTCCCACCTGTTATAAGTGGCAAAGGATGGGGGGAGGTCATATTTCCCTTACTCTTGTCATTCTATGGCATACCAGGGAGGGGGTGGGTCTACAGGCCTGACTTTTCTGTGGGGCGTTTACCCACCAACCCCACAGTTCCCCAGAGTTTTCTTGAGTGTGAGAAGCAGGAAATATTAGATAGAAGGATTTAGATTGTGGAGATGAACAGATAGAAAATACAGGATAGCCTCGAGAGGGACTGGAACCTATTCCAATGATCCCTGACTGTCTCTGCCCCAGGGTATTTATAGAGATGCCAAGGGGTGGAGCAAAAGACCTCCCCGCAGCACAGCCAAGTGCAGACCATCTCAGACACCTGCACTCAGGCCTGTGGTCCTAATCATCCTCTATGCGGACCAGCTGGGTAAAGCCACGAGGAACCTGAAAACGGGCTCCCACACTCACCTGTGCCCCTGCCAACATGATCAGCTATAGTGTGCTGCCCAGGAAATGTGCCATGCCCACTTTCCTGTGTGCTGCAGCTGGTGAGGGGCAGGGCTAGTTCTTCCACTCTTGTGGGCCCAGAGCCAGGTGGCAAGGGGTAAGGGGAGAGGGCATTTCTTTACTCACTCATATCTCCACATGGCAGATGGGGGGATGGGGTCAGTCCTCCTGCTTTCATGCCCCCTGGGCCTGCTCACCTGTGCCCCCACCAACTGGTCCATCTCTATTGTGCTGCCCAGGTTGACATGCAGGGCCTGCTCTCTCTAGTGTTGCTGCCATAGGGGACAGGGCCAATTCTCCAACTCTCATGACCTGAGGGCCAGCCCCCACCCCACCTGACACAGGCAGTGAAGGGTAGGGCAATGGGGAAGTCATCTCTGCCTCACACACTCTACCATGTGGCAGATGAAGGGGAAAGCCCAATCTCCCACTCACACTCACTGTGATGATAACCTGTGCCTCTGTCAATGGGGTCAGCTCTGCTATGCTGCCAGGGCTAGGTGCAGGGCCCACTCTCCCGAGTGCTGCAGCTGGTGAAGGGCAGGATCAACTCTGTTGCTCTCATGACCTAGGGGCCAACTTCTGCAGCCCGGAGTAGATGGTAAGAGGTAGGGGGTGAGGAACAAGAGGGGTATCTCTCCCTCACCCACCCCACCGTTTGACAGACCATGGGGCTAGCTCTCCCACTTTCACATATTCAGGGTCAGCTCACCCACACCCCTGCCATCAGGAGCAGCTCTACTGTGCTGCCCCGGGAAGGTGCAGGGCCCACTCTCCAGAGTGGTGCAGTTGGTGAGGGGCGGGGCCAACTCTGTGCAGCCCTATCCTCACTGCTTTCAGCGGTAACAGAAGCCATGAACATCAACACAGACCACAGCTGAAGCAAGGCCATGTGACCAGACATGGCCCCTAACAGCCCAGGTCTGGATGGCACCATGGCCTTGGGCGGCAGTCCATGTGGCCCTCAAATTCCAACATGTCCTCAGGTGGCAGCCCAGATCCAGGGTATCCATTTGGCCTCTGATGGTGGCAGGAGCCACAGACATCAACACAGACCCTTGTTATGGTAGGACCATGGACCCAGAGATGTCCTATGTGTGCAGTCTGAGGCCAGATGACACCAGGGCCCCAGGTGACAGTATGGGCCACCCATGTCACTATGGTCCTGGTGGGCAACTTAACCCTCTAAGACCAACATGGCCTCAGTTGTCAGCCCAGATTGCAGGCCTCTGCATGGCCCTCAGTAGCAACAGCAACCATGGACATCATCTTAAAACCTAGCCACAGCAGGGCCACAGATCCAGACATGGCTCTCAGTAGCAGTATGAGCCAGATGCCACAGTGGTCCTGGTTGGCAGCGCAGGAGTCCTGGATTGGCATGGCGCTTGTGGAGGCACACGTCTTGGATATCAGCTTGGTCACAGGTAGTGGCCTGGGCTCCAGGAGTCCACAGGACCCTTGGTGGTAATTGGAGCCACAGACATCAACACAGGACCCCCACAGCTGCATCAAGGTCATGGACCAAGTCATGGCCCTTGGCAGCAGCCCAGCCCAGACATCTGGCCCTGAGTGGCAAGCAGAGTATCTATATAAGCTAGTTCCTCATCCCATTAGCCTCTTCAGAGCTGCTTCTCTCCCAGCACATGAATCATTCTGCTCCTGCCACTGCCATTTCACCACACTGTACTCCGTCACCATAATGGTGACCAATTGCCCTGCACCAGAGGTTCTGGGCAGACTCGTGGGTAAAATTCTTCCTGCTGTAAGTTTAGAGACCTGGGGTGGAGTTGTTCTTGTCTTAGGAGTCTGCCAGCAATGCCATTTCTTCTAAGAGCTGAGTAATACTCCATTGTTTAAGTGTACCACATTTTCTTTATCAATTCTTGAGTTGAGGGACATATTGGTTATTTCCAGTCTCTGGCTATATAAGAATAAAGGCACTATGTGTAGCAGGAATCTTAGATGGTCTGGCCAACTTCTCAGCTGATCTTGTTTCTTCAGACTGGAAACCTCTGTGTCCTCAGTTGAACTGTGCTGCTCAAAATCTGAAAGCTTAACCAGTCAAATGCGGCTAGTTTCTGGTCCTCATGCCTTATATACCTTTCTGCTTTCTACCACCACTCCCTGGGATTAAAGGCTCACTTTCTGGGATTAAAGGCGTGTGTCACCATGTCTGGCCGTTTCCAATGTGGCCTTGAACTCACAGAGATCCAGAGGGATTTCTGCCTCTGGAATGCTAGGATTAAAGGTGTGAGTGCCACCATTTTCTAGCCTTTGTATATAGTGGCTGTTCTGTCTCTGACCCCAGGTAAGTTTATTAGGGTGCACAATATTTTGGGAAACACAATACCACCACAACTATGAATATAATTGCATAAGTGTCTTTGTGGTAGGGTGGGGTGTCTTTTGGGTATATGCCCAACAGTGGTATAGCTGGATCTTGAGGTAGATGAATTCCTAATTTTCAGAGGTACTACCATAATGATTTCCATAGTGGCTATACAAGTTGCACTCCCACCAGAATGGAGAAGTATTCCCCTTGTTCTACATCATCTCCAGCATGAGTTGTCATTTTTGTGTTGTTAATCTTAGCCATTCTAGCAGGTGTAAGATGGAATCACAAAGTAGTTTTGATTTTCATTTCCCTGATGGCTAAAGATATTGAACATATCTTTAAGTGTTTCTCAGATATTAGAGTTTCCTCTGTTGAGAATCCTCTGTTTAGGCCTGTATCCCATTTTTTATTTATATTGTTTGGTTTGCTCATGTCTAGTTTCTTGAGTTCTTTGTATATTTTGGATATTAGCCCTTTACCAGATGTGGCAGAGGTAAAAATCTTTTCCTACTCTTTAGGCTGCTATTTTGTCCTATTCACAATGTCCTTTGCCTTACAGAAGCTTTTCAGTTTCATGAGATCCCATTTATTAATTGTTGGTCTTAGTGCCTGCACCATTGATGTTCTGTTCAGAAAGTTGTCTCCTGTGACAATGAGTTCAAGGCTTTCCCTTACTTTTTCCTCTATCAGGTTCAATGTATCTGGTTTTATGTTGAGGTCTTTGATCTACTTAGATTCGTTTTTTGTATGGAGTGATACAAAAGGTTTTATTTGCTTACATGCAGGTATCCAGTTAGACCAGCACCGTTTGTTAAAGATGTTTCCTTTTTTCCATTGAGTATTTCTGACTTCTTTATAAAAAATCAGGTGTCCATAGGTGTGTGGATTTATGTATGGGTCTTCGATTCTATTCCATTGATCTACATATCTATTTTTCATTCCAATACAATGTGATTTTTTTATTACTATAGCTCTGTAGTATAGCCTGAAATCACAGGTGGTGATACCTCTGGAAATTCTTTTATTATTCAGAATTGTTTTAGCAATCCTAGGTTTTTGTTTTTTCATATGAAATTGAGTATTATTCTTTCAAGTTCTCTAAAGAACTGTGTTGGGATTTTGATTGGGACTGCATTGAATCTGAAGATTGCATTTGGTGGGATGGCCATTTTACTATGTTAATCTTGCCTAACAATGATCATGGGAGATTTTTCCATTTTCTGATATCTTCTCCAATTTCTTTTTTTTAAGACAAAGTATTTTCAAAGTATTTTTTTTCACTTACTTAGTTAGAATTAACCAAAGATATTTTATATTGTTTGTGGCTATTGTGAAGGATGTTGTTTCCTTGATTTCTTTTTCGGTCATTTGTCATTTGTGTTTTGTTTTTTGTTTGTTTGCTTGTTTGTTTTTGGGTTTTTTGTTTTTTTTTTGTTTGTTTGTTTGTTTTTGGTTTTTCGAGATAGGGTTTCTCTCTGTAGCTTTGTGCCTTTCCTGGAACTCACTTGGTAGCCCAGGCTGGCCTCAAACTCACAGAGATCTGCCTGGCTCTGCCTCCCAAGTGCTGGGATTAAAGGCATGCACCACCACCACCCGGCCAGTTGCCATTTGTATATAAGAGGGTTACTGATATTTTAGAGTTAATCTTGTATCTGGCTACATTGCTGAAGGTGTTTGTCAGCTATAGGTGTTCCCTAATAAAATTTTTGGAGTTACTTATGTACACTATCATATCATCTGCAAATAAGTTACTTTGACTTCTTTCTTTCCGATTTTTATACTCTTAATCTCCTTCAGTTTTCTTATTTCTCAAGCTAGAACTTCAAGTACTATATTGAATAGTTATGGAGACATTGGGCAACATTGTCTTTTTACTGATTTCAGTGGAATTAGTTTAGGTTTCTCTCCATTTAATTTGATGTTGGCTATAAGCTTGTTGTAAATTGCCTATCTTATGTTTATGTATGTCCCTTGTATCCTTGATCTCTCCATGACTTTTCTAACTAAGGTCTGTTAGATTTTTGTCAAAGGCTTGTTCAGCAACTGATGAGATGATCATGTGTTTTTATTTCTTTTAGTTTATTTATATAGTGAATCATATTGACTGAATTTCATATGTTGAACCATACCTGGATCTTTGAAATGAAGCCTCCTTAATCATGGTGGATGATCTTTTTGATGAGTTATTGGATTTGCTTTGGAAGTATTTCATTGAGTATTTTTTGTATCTATGTTCATAAGGAAAACGGGTTTGCAATTCCCTTTCTTTTTTGAATGTTCGTGTGGTTTGCATATCAGCGTGACTTTGGCCTCATAAAATCAATTTGGCAATGTTCCTTCTATTTCTATTTTGTGGAATAATTTAAGGGGTATTGGCATTAGCTCTTCTTTAAACATCTGATAGAATTCTGCACTAAACCCATCTGACCATGGGTTTTTTGTTGCTGTTGTTGTTGTTGTTTGATTGGGAAACATTTAATGACTGCCTCTAGTTCCTTAGGGGTTATAGGTCTATTTAAATTGTTTTCTGATCTCGATTTAACTTTGACAAAGGTTATATATTGAGAAAATACCCACTTCTTTTAGATATTCTGATTTTGTCACATACAGGTTTTTAAAATACAACTCAACAATTTTTGGATTTTCTCAGTGTCTTTATTTATGTTCTTATTTTCATTTCTGATTTTTGTGTTGGATATTCTCTCTCTCTCTCTCTCTCTCTCTCTCTCTCTCTCTTCTCTCTTAGCTTGAATAAGGGTTTATCTTGTTGATTTTCTTAAAGAGCCAACTCTTTGTTTCATTGATTCTTTGTATTGTTCTTTTTTTTCCATTTTGTTGATTTTAGCCCTCAGTTTCCTGCAGTCTACTCTTCTGTGTGATTGCTTCTTTTTGTTCTAGAACTTTCGGGTACTCTCTTAAGTTGCAGGTATGATATCTCTCCAATTTCTTTATGAAGGCACTTAGTGCGATGAACTTTCCTGTTAGCACCACTTTCATTGTGTCCCATAAGTTTGGGTGTTCTGTGCAGCAATTCCATTGAATTCCAGGAAGGCTTTGATATCTTTATATATTTCAATTTTGACCAAGCAGTCATTCAGTAGAGAGTTATTAAGTTTCCATCAGTCCATAGGCTTTCTGTTGTCTATGTTGTTGTTGAAGTCCAGCTTTAATATGTAATGCTCTGATAGGATACAGGGAGCTATTTCAATTATCCTGTGTCTGTGAAGATTTTCTTTGTGACTGAACATGTGCTCAATTTTGCAGAAAGTCCTGTGATGTTTTGGGAAGAAGATATATTCTTTTGTGTTTTGAATGACATGTTCTGTAGATATCTGTTAGATCCATTTGGTTTATAAAGTCTGTTAGCTCCATTATTTCTCTGTTTAGTTTTTGTCTGGATGATCCATGCATTGTAGAGGGTAGAGTATTGAAGTCTCCAACTACTAATGTGGGAGGGTCAATATGTGGTTTATGCTTTAGGAATGTTTCTTTTACAAACGTGTGTGCTCTTGAATTCAGGGCATAGATGTTAAGAATTTACATGTCATCTTGGTGGATTTTTCCTTTGATAATCATAAAGTGTCCATTCCCATGTCTTTTGATTAATGTTGGTTTGTTCAATATTAGAGTGGCTACACCAGCTTGGATCTTGGGTCCATTTGCTTGGAAAATCTTTCTCCAACCCTTTACTTTGATGTAATGTCTGTCTTTGATTTTTGTTTTGTTTTTTTGTTTTTTGAGACAGGGTTTCTCTGTGTACCTTTGGGCCTTTCTTGGATCTCCCTCTGTAGACCAGGCTGGCCTGGAACTCACAAAGATCCATTTGCCTCTGCCTCCCGAGTGCTGGGTTTAAAGGTGTGCGCCACTCTGTTTCAACCATTCATTTAGTCTTTGTCTTTGTATTGGGGAATTGAGACCTTTGATATTGAGAGATATCACTGACCATTGATTGTTAATTCCTGCTATTTCATTATTGGATTTGGTGGTGATGGTGATGGTGGTGGTGGTGATGGTGGTGGTGGTAGTGGTATGTGTGAATGTATGAGTGTGTGTGTGTGTGTGTGAACTTCCCTTCTTTTGGTTTGGCTAGTATGAGATTATTCATTTCATGTATTTTTATGGATGCAGTTAACCCCTTGTGTTGGAGTTTTCTTTCTAGTATCTTTTGTAGGGATGTATTTATAGACATATATTGATTATATTTGATTTCATCATGGATTATCTTATCTTGGTGATTGAAAGTTTTACTCAGTAGAGTAATCTTGGCTGGGATCTATGATCTCTTAGAGTCTGCCTGACATCTGTCCAGGCCCTACGGTTTTTAAAGTCTCCATCAGGAAGTCAGGTATAATTCTAATAGGTCTGCATTTATATGGACCTTTCCCCTTGCAGCTTTTAATGTTTTATTTATTCTGATAATTTTTATTGTCTGTTCTTCCTCCGTTTCTTTCCTTCTTTCTTTCTTTCTTTCTTTCTTTCTTTCTTCCTTCCTTCCTTCCTTCCTTCCTTCCCTTCTTCTTCTTCTTCTTCTTCTTCTTCTTCTTCTTCTTCTTCTTCTTCTTCTTCTTCTTCTTCTTCTTCTTCCAGAGAGAGAGATAGAGAAGATGAAATTAGATAGGTAGGGAAAAGGGGTTTATCTGAGAGATAGTTCAGGAAGTAAAAGAAAATAATCAAGCTATATTGTATGAAAAGGAAAATTTTTAATAAAAATAATTTTAAAAGATATATTTTACAGTGTTTTTATTGTGGACATCTCAAAAGCTTTCCTTGAAATTTCTGAACATTACATTTAAAAATTAGCAAGGTCCCATTTTCTCTAAACAGATAATTGTTTTATATTCTTAAAAATGTTAAGGGAGAGAGTACTATAGACTGATTCATTTATTGTTTTATCACATTTTTTATTAGAAAGTATGTTTTAACTATTTTTGTTTCTTTAAAAATATATGGCCATACTTTGTGGATAAAGATACAGAGAATCTTCTAATATGACATATATAGATATAGATATCATACTAGATGTAGTGTTATACACATACACATGCACACACATATGCACATATGTAGTATTAAGAGCATTAATATTGTTCTGATGTTGCAGAATGGAATGATAGTGTTCGTGAATCTATTAAGCTTACTTGATTTATAATGCTGTTCAAAATTTGTCTTGCCCTACTGATTTCTACCAAGATGCTCTATGAAAGTGTAGCACTATAAATGATCTAATACTGTGGCACTACCTATTTATACTTATAAATCTGTCCATGTTGCCTCAGATATTTTGGGACTTTTTTGGGGGTCTGCTTTTGTTTTTAGTGCATAGATATTGATAACTTATTTGTTGATAATTGATCTAACTTAATAATGAATTGACACTTTTTAGTACATTATATCTTATGCTTCCCTTAAATAATTTGAAAGTATACTTTCAATTTACTTGTTAAAAGCATCTCTCCACCTAAAAAAGAGAACTATGTTCTCAAACTTTTTAACTAATGGCCATTAGCTATAGGTGTGGGTATTTGCTTGTGCCCATTGGTGACTTATTTTCTCCAAAGATGATACTTCTTGATGGGTTTGATGCTCAGCTAATAGGTACTATGGATTTGTCTATGTCTGTGCAAACACCTTTCCAAGGTAACCTGTGTTGATTTTTTCTTCTTCTTATGAAAGGTATATTGTGGGAATCAGAATGTAGGATCTGGATGTTAGTTCATGCAGTTTGAGTTTGCTCCACTGGATACCTCTGAATCTTAATAACTCTTTCTGCTCCAATCTCACATATTTCAATAGACTAGGCAAAGTAAACTAACATTTTAAGTAGCTGAAAACTAACAATTCTATAAAGTGGAAAAGATGGTTATTTGATGTAGTATAGAAAGAGTAGCAGAAAGTAAGGCTGGAAAGAATGTGCTTTTTCTCACCACAGAAAACAAAACCTGGCAAATTCACATGCCAACCATATTTTGAATTATTTGTTTGTCAATTTACTTAGGTTAACTCATACTCAGAGAAGATAAAAGTGACCTGCATATGGGTGCTTCACTAAATAAATGTTAAATGAATGAGGTTCTATTACCTCACTTTTTCCTTTGGAAAATTTTTAACTTAAAGCAACAACAAAGTTTTCAAGGCTTCCAAATACAAAACAACTAGTTTTAATTTAACAGTTGTTCAGTCTGGAGACAAACTTAATGGAATTCATAGTCAAATATACTGAATTTTTTTCCATAGAAATTATCCTCATAGGGCAATCCTTTTTTTTGTAAATTTAATTATCTTAAATTTTTGCTAAAAATTGCTCTGTTAAACTGTTAAAACAATATTAGATGTTCAGTTTTGAGAGCTAACAAGGAAAAACTGTTGAAGTGCTAAATATTGAAGTAGTTGTTGTATAGAATTTTTAATCATTAAAACTATAGTCATTCCATAATCCACATCAGTTGAAGAAGTATTTCTTAAGTTTTTGAAGGTGGTTAAAAATTAAAATACAGGAACAATTGATGAATAGTGACAAAGAAAGTCTGGAAGGAACTTATCTACTTGATAAAGGCGACTGAGGTACATGTTTCTCAAATCAGCCAGAATGGGTGATCCCCAAGTTTACAAGATGGAAACCAGTCCATGGATAGAATTAAAGGGGGTCTTCAAAAGCTGGCTAGGTTATAAAATCTCAACTCTCATGAAGAGGATGAGTGACTTTAACAAAGAAGATGCAGAGAACTCCCTGTGTCATCCACCACACCGACTCAGTTGGAAGATGTTTCCTAAGAACCATAGTTCTTAGGTTCTTAGAAGTGTGGCTGGACAACACACTTCTGGGTGCCTTGACATGGATTCCCCTGCATCTAGCATTATAAAACATAAATGTGCTTGTGGCTGAACTAGCTAGCCCACAGTGTCTTGTTACAGTGACCTGAATAATTATAACAACCTGATTAAAATTTTTCTACATTTTATGTGATTAAATTAAAAGTCTAAGGGAAATAAAGTATGATTCCTTTCTCCTGTTACCAGCCTTTCCCAAAAGGGAGGATTCTTTCTACTGCTGCAGCTCAGTGCCATACAATTATCTTCTAATTGACTTTTGATAACTACTTTGAATATTTAATATTATACTGTCATTAGCACGTTCATTATTCATCTCAATCATGCAATTGTGGCAATTAAGGTGGTTTCCTTTTAAGAACCTAGTTCATTGATCTTTAATTACACTTACGAGAACTCAACTGAACAGGAAAGTTCCTAAGTCAGAACTCCTTTGGGTTCCACTAAAATTAGCGGTGATGCCATGAAATCTTGCCAAGTTCAACTTAAATTTTCAGTGATGCATTGCTTCCTCAGATAATATATAATGTTTTCGTTTCTTTTAATAATTCATCCTTTTCACTTATCCATTTGTAAATATTTAATGACAATCCTCTTTGTTCCTGGCAGCATGCTGAGTACTGGGTGCAAAATCAAGAATAAGAGTTCCCTGCCTTTGGGGAGTTTACATCAAACAGCAAGAAATAGGTAAGGAGTAAAAATAAACTAAATAATTCAATTCCATACTGAGAAAGAGCGTTGTGAAAAGGGGGCAAAATTAGACTGAAGCTTGAAGGGTGGAAAGGACTGTCATTACAGAAACCAAGTAAAACAGCAATATGACCCAGTCTAATTCTGTCTCTCTGAACTCAAGTAAACGATTCTTTCGAGATATACAGATAGACCTACACATCATTCTATCCACTTAATATCTCTATATCAGAGAAATAGAGAAATGAAATTAAATGGCTACTACAGTTAAATTAACATTCCTGTCCTTCCATACATTTATAGGTATGCACCCTCTCTATTTATTGACTAATATAAACTCTGAGCAATGATAGCTGCACATGAAAATCAATTAGTAAATATCCACTGAGGGAAAGTATACCAATTGACTTAACATTACATGGGAGAATACATGGGGAAGAATGATTAGAAAGTTAAATAATCTTTTCACTTGTGTTCAGAATACAATAAAACTGGAATTCAAACCAATATTTACTCAAATCAAAACCCATGGTGCATCAGGTCCTCAACTATTCCATTTCTTCTGTAAGACACAGATACTAGTACTAAGTAGCTAAATTTCTTCTACTCATGCATGTGGTTCCCAAAATTAGTTGATCAGATAATAATTCCTCAAATTAAGTTCATCGGATTCATTTAGTTTTAGTAAGTTTTGCAAATATCTCAAAGCATAAAAACAGTGCTGGTTAAGCTGCTGTTGAAGAATGCCATGACTGTTTGAGCAGCTCTCTGAGTCCCTCGTTATGTCTCACCACTCTTAATATCTTCAGTCAAGGGAAACATCCTCAGGTGCCTGTGCTGAAAAAGGCATTTTATTTCTCTATGTTTCTGCTTACACTTTATCTCTGTCTGCCTAGAATTTCAAAACTGAAGAACTGTGTTGCACTGAGGATTTATTTTCTAAAACTCCTGGTGGAACTGCAATCTGAGATTCATGCTCCTTTATTTCCATATAAATACAGGAACCTTACCAACAGTTTTATTACACTGAGCACATCAATCTCTTCAAATAAACGCTATATATTATTTATAAGAAATTTGAATGAAGAAGCAGCACAAAAACATCTATATGCATGTGCTAGGCAGCACAAAGTAAGATATGGCAACTTAATAAACATTTTCATTCACTAACAGAACATTATATTGACTCACGACCTGAAAGTCAGCATGACCCTAGTCTTCACATTAGAGGCAAAGACAACCCAGAAAACAATAATTTGGCATTTCCAAAGATCTAAGAGACAATAACTGTCAGAGTCTATCTGTGTTACCATTAAATCTACCTTTTGAGAATAAGAATAATTTGAACTTATTACAGGAAAAGAAGAGCTAAGACCATTTACCCACTGCACCAGTGCACATTTCTACAAATATCTTCCATGAAAAAATGATTTCTAAAAGATAGTCAGGAGTGAAAAAGGAATGGTAATAAATGTAAATCTAAATGGTTTGTAGAAAATAACAACAGAAGACATGACATCTAACTCTAGAATATAAAATAGGAGTGAAGTATTAGCATGATAAAATCTATAGCTTGGAAAGGAAAGTGACTAGGACCAACAAAACACAGGTGAGAGATTTTAGAGGTTTTAACATAGAATGTAGTACCCTACCTCAATGCATAAAGAGAAAGAACAATAGAGAATGATTTTTGACATCAACATTTATATATACATGCATCCACCCACAAACACACACACACAACATATGCAATTATATATTATATAAATTGCAATGAAAACAAGAACTTTGTAAAACTATATTACACATCAGTGTGAAAAGAAGCATTTGAAAATATTAATACAGCCACTTCTGTGTGAAATGCACTACCTAGGGAGAGATGAGTCCTTTTAAAAGAACAGAGATGTTTTATGAAACACAGATATCTATTGGAAAGTATCAGGGAGCTTTTCCTACACAGAAACAGAAAGGAACAACATTCATGTGGCAAAACATTTCAGCTATGAGGATTTTCAGGCAGGGAACCAATGCTAATCTTGGGTCATGCAGAAGTCCTGACACTGTCTCCTATCAGAGATGAGCATCTTCTTGCCTGTGAACTAAGTCTGGCTGACTGCACAGTTGTATGGCACAAGATGAGGATGGATGGATTTTATATTTTTATTTTACATGTGTAAAACATTTTTGTTTGTTTCCCGTGTACATGTGTGTGTGTACCACATGTGAAACTATGAGGACACCCTGTTGGAGTTTGTTTTCTCTTTTCATCACGTGAGTCCTGGGGAGGCAACATGGGTCCTCAAATGACTTTATCCACTGATCTATGTCAGTAGCCCAACGGTTATAGTTGGGGGCTGAGACATTTCTAAAGAAGAATGTCAATTTACTAAAATTTTATGAAAGCCTTGTTATAATCCATCAGTGCTAGTGTGAGAAATTTTGCATGTGACTGATTTTATGACTGGCATAAGAAGTCAGTTGTTTAACTGACAATGGCTGTAGTACCTTGTGGGTGGAAGTTAAAACTGCATGGTGCTAGAGGAGTTACATTTACTACCATTCCTTTTGCACTCCCGTCTATCTTTTAGAAGTCATTTTTTTTCATGGAAGGTGTTTGTAGAAATGTGCACTGGTGCAGTGGGTAGATAGTCTTTTCTTGTAATAAGTTCAAATTACTCTTATTCTCAAAAGATGAGATAGATGTAGTTGAGTATCCCAAGTCTCTGATTTCCTGAGAAGTTGTTATATCATTCTTCAGCAAGTCAAGAATTATTCTTAATATCAAGCATGACCATTGAAACTGGTAAAATATTATGTGAACAACTAAGAATGGGATAAGTAAAACAAAGTGCCTTCTTAACATGAGGGAATTAAAAAATGGAAAGAAAAGAATTATAGGCTTTATCAGTCAAACATAACCAAATGATGTCATAAATAAAAATTCAACAAATGAAGGGATACAATAAATATAAAAAGCTTAAACATTGCTAGTTCAAAATAACTTTGTCAGACTAAGAAAGACAAACATTGTATGTTTTCTCTTATATGTGGATGTTAGCTTTCAAATGCCTTAGATGTGCATGCTCCATTTAAAATATCCACAGAGTTTAGGTTGCTAGAAAGGGACTGGGGAGGACAGGGCCAAGGAAAGGGAAACAAAAATTACAGTGTTATAAATGGATAAAGGGGAAACTAGGCTAGGAGGAATAAATAGGGAGAGGGATAGGAGGACAGGGTAGACAACGGAACTATAGAAGCCTCCTTAATCTGGGTTAACTCAGGATGATTTTTTTCTAGTCCATCCATTTGTCTGCAAACCTCATGATGTCATTGTTTTTCTCTGCTGAGTAGTACTCCATTGTGTATATGTGCCACATTTTATTTATCCATTCTTCATTTGAGGGGCATCTAGGTTGTTTCCAGGTTCTGGCTATTACAAATAATGCTGCTATGAACATAGTTGAGCATGTGTCCTTGTGGTATGATTGAGCATTTGGGTATATGCCCAAGAGTGGTATAGCTGGGTCTTGAGGGAGGTTGATTCCCAATTCTCTAAGAAAGTGCTGTATTGTTTTCCAAAGTGGCTGTACAAGTTTGCATTCCCATCAACAGTGGAGGAGTGTTCCCCTTGCTCCACATCCTCTCCAACATAAGTCTTCAGTGTTTTTGATCTTAGCCATTCTGACGGGTGTAAGATGGTATCTCAGAGTCATTTTGATTTGCATTTCCCTGATGACTAAGGATGTTGAACAATTCCTTAAATGTCTTTCAGCCATTTGAGTTTTTTCTGTTGAGAATTCTCTGTTAAGCTCTATAGCCCATTTTTTAGTTGGACTGTTGGGTATTTTGATGTCTAATTTCTTGAGTTCTTTATATAAGCTGACCTGCTCTGATGATCGGATGGCTGAACCCCCTGGCTGTCATGATAGAACTCTCATCCAGTGTCTGATGGAAGTGGATGCAGAGACCCACGGCCGAGCCCCATGTGGAGCTCCAGAAGTCCAATTGGCAAAAGAGAGGAGGGATTTTATGAGTGAGAGATAGTGAGACCATGATTGGAAAAAGCACAGGGACAAATAGCCAAACTAGTTGAAATGCATGAACTGTGAACCAATGGCTGAGGAGCCCCCATGGGACTGGACCAGGCCCTCTGGATAAGTGAGACAGTTGATTAGCTTGAACTGTTTGGGAGGCCAGGACCTGTCCTTGGTGCATGGACTGGCGTTTTGGAGCCTGGGGCCTATGCTGGGACACTTTGCTCAGCCTTCGTGTAGAAAGGAGGAGACTGGACCTGCCTTGGCTGAGTCTACCAGGCTGGGCTGACTCCCTAGGGGAGACCTTGCCTTGGGGGAGGTGGGAATGGGGCTGGGTTGGGGGGAAGGCCTGGAGGGTGGGAGGAGGGAGGATGGGGGAATCCATCGCTGATATGTTAAATTAAGTTAATTATAAAATAAAAACATTAAATAAATTAAAAAGCAGAAGCTTCCTTAAATACACACACACACACACACACACACACACACACACACACATATGAAAGAAATTCAGGAGTTACTATAGAATGAGGAAGACAATGTCCCAACTAAACATCATAGTTAATCAAGTAAAAGTCTGAGTACTAGAAATAGCTTCCATCTTTTTGAGTCATTCATTGGCCAGAGGTGTCTCACTGATGCTCCCAAACATGATGGGCTGTTTCCGAGGCTGTTGGTTACCCTTCACAACCTCATAGTAAGAGCCTATTGCTGAAGACAGAACGTACGTATTTAATTAGACATGGAGAAATCAAACTGCTGCCAAACTAGAAACTTCACCCCTACTGAGTAGGGTTCATAGTGCTGAAAGGTACTGTATTGGCTACTGGAGAAAAAAAGTATTCATCACTCTTACCCAGCTATGAAGCCTATTTGCTACAATAGCAACCTGCCTGCAAAACGTATATAGTGGCACAAATGTTACAGGAGCAGCTAGTAGCCTTTTGATTGTATTGAAGGCCCACTCCACGAAATGGAACCCATACCTGACACTGCTAAAGTGATCAAAAACCTGAGATTAGATAGATCATGCGCCTATGGGAAAACATATCACTATTAGTCTGCTAAAGGAACACAACGATAGAATGACTCCTAGTGACATATTTCTCTCTACACAGATCAGTGTGTTGCTCGACCCCTGTCAGAGTAATATCTTGCAGTAGATGACAACTAACACCGAGACTCACAACTGGACAATGTGCACAGAGTGAGAGACTTTGGAGGACTCAGTCTTTAATGGGATGTCTTTGACAAACCCCTCCCTCGAGGCTCAGAGATTTATGTGGAAAAGGAGGCAGAAAGATTTTAAGAGTCAGAGATGATCAATGACTCCAAGGAAATAGCATTTTCCAGGTACAACAGGACTGATCCACACATAAACTCACAAATACTGTGACTGCATGCACAAGACGTATAAGGGTTCAAGTCAGACAGGGGCGAGTACTGAGAAGGGAAGGTGGACAAGGGATCCCACCACTAACCAAGAAGCAATTTGCAATTTATACCGGCTGGCAAAGTGAAAATCAGCTTTCTTCAACAGAGTGCTACTGGGTATATCAACCACAAAACAGGACATGCCTCCTGCTCTGGAGTAATTCACCAACACAAAATGGTCTTGATGTCTTCTTTATGTGTGTTTTGTTTGGATGGGTTTTTTTCTTTTAAAATTTCTATTTTCATTTTGTTTTTTATTGAGAGATAGAAAAACATGAAGTTGGGTAGGTAGAAATGAAAGAATATCTAAGAGAAACTGGGGAAGGAGAAAAACTATAAAAAATACCTTGTGTGTAAATTGGAAAACTAAGTATGAAATACTTTTTCAGGATACATTAACAAATAGACAAAATTTCATACTCTAAAATAAGTAAGTAAAATTACAATCTGTTTTAAGAGATATGTCATTTTGAACATAGAAGAATACTCAAAACTAATGTTGTTTACATATTCCAACACTCAAGCATATGGAATTGTGCAAGAATAATTATGGAGACAGTGAGTTTATGGTGGCAAGGAAGTAATGCAACCAAGATACATCACCATTCCCTGTCACCGCAAATACCCAAACACACTCACACTGAAAACTCATAAAATGCAAACGTTACAAGTGAACTGGAAAGAAATACATGATTAATATGTAGAAAACAAAATCTGACCATAACATAATAATCTTAAAATGGTATCACGTTCTCCCAAGGCCTGCTACAAATATGTAAACTGAGGCTAGAGAGATGGCTCAGAGGTTAAGAGCACGTGTGCTCTTCCAGAGGACCCAAGTTCAGTACTTAACCACTCGTATCTGGCATCTCACAACTTCCTGTCACTCCAGCTTCAACGATCCTCTTTTCTAGCCTTTGCCTGGACCTGTATACACACACACACACACACACACACACACACACACACACACACACCACAAAAAATACCTAAATCAAGAAGTGTGCCTTTCTTTTTTGGCACAGTGAAATTTTCTTCAAGGACATACCTATAAATAAGCTCTGCTAAAGACATGCACAAAACACAGTTTGCAATCTCTCTTGCTTGTAAGAACATTTCCATTTGCATTTTAACAACCAACATAGAAACTTGAAGCCACAATCCCAACACAAAAATTTCAGGAAAATGACCTCCACATTGCCATGACTGGAGCAATGTAGAGCATTGACTCCAATAAAGAGATAGTGTGAATTGTTTAATGAAACTTAAATTATAATCAGACTCAAGTCTATTGAATTAAAATTCCTGCCATTGAAGTATGAAAGACCTGAATTTAAACCAATTTTGCAGTTAGGTGACCGACTTTAGTCAAGGCAGCCAACACCCCACCATGGCATAGAGAGAATGAAGCCTCTGTAGGATGTTGTGAGGAAAATTAAGTGGTGTGATTGATATGAAATGCCTGAGTGCTTGGCATTTGCAGAGTCAGGTGTCATGTGATAACCAAGGACTTTACTAAGTCCCTGCAGCCTGAGCGCTGCTGATAGTGGGATTGGACCCACAGGTAGCAGATGTTATTTTAAAATATAAAACATGTAAAGTAATTTCCCTGAGTTTGAGAGTGGAAGTGCATTTTGAAAGTTTAAATCAAGCTTAATTTACACAACTCTAATTACAAAAGCAGAGAATTCATGAAGTTATAGACAATATTCAAATTTAATTCATACTCTACAGATGAATATAGAGTATGAATGTAATTCTGTGTGTATACTATGAGCTGTTTATTTAATTTTATGGAATACATAATGGCTATGCTAATTTTTGAGCACCTCACCCTTGCTTTATCTATTTTGTCACTATTGATCAAGTTTCCTTTTCGTTAACCCATTCTTTGTTTGCTTATTTATTCATCCTCACATTGTTCTGTGATGTCAATCATATTCATATAATGTCTGACATTGGTAGGGTGCATTTTCACAATTGGAAGGAAAACGTGTCTGTTTTAAACAATAATACGAATATTAACTGCTTATATCTCTGAAAGAACATTCTTCTCTTTTTTTCAAGCATTCCTAGATAATCACTTGAAGGACTCTGTTGATGAACAAAGTAGAATCCTGATCTTACACACACTTAAGTTTCTAAAGCTAGACTACAGTTTCATGTATTCACTAGAGTGTAGATAACATGTTCGTACTTCTAAGTAAACTGGTAAGTGTACGTGAGGGTAGTGAACTTTCTCATTGCATCTCCATATTTATATTGCTTCTTGGACCAACCCAAATCAACATCCTTAATAGCTCAGGCAGGTGTCTGGATAATGCCAGCAGAATCATGTGGTCATCTCTCCTTCCTAAATTACTGCAAATTTTCTACTCTAGGGAGCAAACTCAGGGAGATCTGTGCATTTTTAGCTAATATGGTAGTGAATGACAAGTGATGGCCTGGTCACACATCTTTAAGTGAAAGTTTCCATGAAGATGAATATGTACTGCTACCACATCTATCATTCCTTTTTGCATTGAGTAATTTGTTCCCTTTTATAGCCCTACATAGGAAACCCTCCCTAGATTGCCTCCCCCCACTTCTCCCATCCTGCTTTACACAACTGAAGAAGCAATTAGGACCCTAATTTTAAAATGCAGTGGTGTTTACAGAAGCTGTTGGAGAAGGGATGGATGCACATTTGAAAGCATTATTGACCATCTAATTGTATTTGCTATCATACAGCAACAAGGTAAAACTTCATTTTTAACAAGCTTAAGGTACAGGCAAGGGTTGTTGTTTATTGGCCATACTCCGTTTTTTTTTTGCTAAACATAGCTTATTAATTCATTCACTTTTCTTTATTTGTATCTGCATTTTTCTATCTATTTCTGTATATTTATTTTTACTGCTTTTAAAAAATTTTTAAAACTTTTTATTTAATACTTTGTGGCTTTTGAATCATGCATCTCAATCCCATTCATCTCCTCATCCCTTTATAGTCACCCTCTGCCCTTGCAACCTCCCTCCACCCCAAAATAAATGAAACAAAATAGAATTTAAGAGAAAAGGAAAAATCTCATCATAGAAGCTATAGTGTCACACAGTGAGTCACACAGTATACACTTTAGTCCATGTATCTTTATCAAAGAGTCCTTGGTCTGGTTTGAGGCCTCTGATTTCTGTTACATTATTGATACTGGACCCTTACTGGGACTCCTCTCTGGAGGTCTTGTTGTTACCCTGTGTCATGGAGATTCCACAGCTTTGTGTCTGCAGGACTGGCCCTGTTACATGCTCCAGCACATCACAGATGGGGTGGATGTTGGAGTAGGCCAATTCATAGCCTGGTTTGGGGCCTGGGTGGTTGCAGGGCTGGTTATCCTGCCAGTTCTCCCCCATCCTCACCACCAGTGTGCACTCTCCAGCGCTGCCCCTGCTAGTTCACCCTATGCAGCAAGGGCCAAGGGGTGGGGTCAGTTCTCCTGCTTTCACAGTCTCAGGCCGGGCTCACCCAAGCCCTGCCAACAGGTGAGCTCTACTGTGCTGCTCAGGTAAGGTACAGGGCCTACTCTCCTGAATGCTGCAGCTATTCTCATGACCTCAGGGCCAGTTCTCTCACCTGCCACAGGTGGCAAGGGGAGGTGAGGGATGGCATCATTTGGCAGATGAGGGGCGGGGACAGAACTCCCACCCTCAGGTTCCTAGGGTAAGTTCACCCACACTCCCCTTGTCAACAGGGTCAGCTCTACTGTGCTACCCAGGTGAGGTGCAGGGCCCCTTTTCCCAAGTGATGCAGTCAGTGAGGGGCAGGTTCAGCTCACTCACCTGCAAAAGGTAGAGAGAGGCAACCTTCCTTTGCCCTCAACACCACATGGTGGATGAGTAGGGCAGGGCCAGCTCTCTGACTCTCATGCCCTCAGGGCCAGCTCACCTGCACCCATGCCAACAGGGTCAGCTCTACTGTGCGGCCCAGGTGAGGTGCAGGGCCAGCTCTCCTACTCTCATGCCCATTGAGGGGCAGGACCAGCTCTTCCTGTCTCATGACCCAGGGGCCAGTTCTTTCACTTGCTGCAGGTCACTAGGGATGAGGGGCAGTGGGGGGGTGCATCTCTCCCTTGTCCCTGTCACCACTGCTGCAGGACAGACAAGTAGTGGGGTCGGCTCTCTCGCTCTTATGCCCTTAGAGCTGGCTCACCTGCACCCCTGCCAGAAGAATCAGCTTGACTATGGTGCCCATAAGAGATGCAGGGCCTGCTCTCCTGAGTGATGCAGCCAGTGAGGGCAAGGCCAGTTTTCCCTAGGGTTGCAGTCAGTGAGAGGTGGGACCAACTCTATGCAACTCTATCCTCTCAGCCTACGGTGGTAACTGGAGCCATGGACATCAACACACCGTGGGCGTGGACCCAGACATCACCATGGCCAAGGGTGGCATGCCACCCACCTCAGCCCACTCTTCACCACCTTCACTTCTTCAGATCTGCCTCTCTCCATAAGACATGAACCATTCTGTCTCTTTCTCTTTCCTATACACCACCATATACTTGATTACCATAACAGGCCTGCTGTTTTCTCATTGCTGTTCAGGGCAGGCTGTCCTGGTCAGGGATGTGAGTTTCCTTTTCCTGCATAGTCCTAATGGTGCTGGGCAGGATCATGATTTCTCCTCTTTGTTTTGGTTTTTTGAGACAAGATTTCTCTGTGTAACTCTGGCCATCCTGGAACTCTCTCTATAGACCAGGCTGGTCTTAACCTCAGAGATCTGCCTGCATTTACTTCCCAAGTGCTGGGATTAAAGTCATGCAGCATCATCACCTGGCTAGCATCTACATTTTAAAAATAATCATCTTGTCACATATCCGATGGTCAAATAACTCAAATAGAAAACCCAGATGAACAGAGACAATCTCAACTTGGCTATGAATTTTCCCTTGTGACTGCAATAAACAGGCACCATGCTGCAATTATAAATTGACACCTACTCATTTTCAAATAAACATACTTGCAAGCAGGAACTAATGATAGTGGCATATCTCATAATATCTTTTAAAGAATCAAATGGAATGATGACAAATATACTTTGTAAAATGTAAAGTGCCAGAGGAATACTAATTATCATCATCAGTATCTTCATTGTTTGTGCTGTAATTATACATAAGTGAAGTGGTGGCCTGTCATCTGTGTGTGATCCTTGAAGGCATGATGATAAGATGAGCTACCCAAACACTCTCTGAACACTCACTATTAATGTGCTATCTCATTACAAACAGAGAATTTGGAAGAAGACAAATTCATTATTCATTCATATGCTGGTATGAATTATTCACACTCCAGTATGAATTAATTAAATCAGATCATTTTGATCATAAATAGTAATAGATTTAGATCAGAAATAACCCTTCTAATATATAAGTGAAACTGGGGGTAGATTTTTAACTCATTAAATGTGGGCAAAGCTTCAGAGCTGGTTAGTGCCCTGAAGGTGCATACTGTGAGTGTAAAAGAACCCTTTACAAATGGAAGACATGACAAGGCCCTTTAAAGGTGTGTGATTCATGAACAATCCAGTGATTTCAGGACGATAATCAGCACATCAAGCCCTCTGTGTATGTCAGCCTCATCTTCTCTCATGTCCTTTCCACCCCCACCCTGTTAGTCCTGTTCCATGGGCAAAGTAGTATGACATTTACTTTTTATGATGAATACACATGTACACACACACACACACATGCATAATGTGCACACGCAGACACATATGCACTCATGCATGTACCCATATAAGCCCACATGCATGTGCATACATACATACACAAGTGCATGTGCACAATCACATCCAAGCTGCACACATACAGAGGCACACACACACATTCTGTATAGACACACACATTATATGAATATTAAACTCAGTTAAATATATAAGATTAAATATTTAGTGTTTGTCCTTTTCATCTTATTTATTTTGCTTAATTTGATGATGTTCAGCTCCATCCACTTACCTGCAAATGACAAATGCTTGCTACTTACTACTTTTATTTATTTGTCTGCTGATGGACATGTAGGCTGATTCCTTATCTTGGATTAGTGAATAGTGCAGCAATAAGCACAGATGACTGGGCATCTCTGAGGTACATGACTCAAATTCCTTTGTACAGACACAGGGGTAATATATCTAGCTCACACAGTAGTTCTACCTTTAGATTTCTGAGAAGAAAATAGGCATTGGTTGCCCCAGAGGCTGTCCAGTTTGCCCTCCGCCCAGCAGCGAATGGGACTTCTCTCTTGGCATTAACACCTTCATCAGCTTCTGTGTCATTTATTCTTCTCACGGCCATTCTGAATGAGCTGAGATTGAATCCCAACATAGAGTTTTATTTGCATTTCTCTGATAGCTAAAGATATTAAAATGGTTTGGTGTATTTTTTTTTTTGGCTATTCGTATTCAGTCCTTAGAAAACCTCTAAATTTTGCTTACTTATTTATTTCATGCATTATTTTGGGGTGTGTGATTAATTTTTGAGTTCATCATTGAGGTGTCTCTAGAAAGGTCTGGATGGTCAAGTGTAAAAGAAAGAAAAAGCTAAGACAAGAAGCTAGACAAGACTCTACTGCTTTCACAAGCATCCTTAACCTACACAAGCAAGGAAAGCCAAAGTTATAACGCTAGGACTCAACAATCACTGCCACAAACTCTGCAGCACACCCTAGACAGAGTTTCTCTATTACTATATTCAGGGTGTAAGTGATGTTTGGAGATATATATTCTTTAGGATATCACCCACAATATTGAGTAAGCTGCTTCAGGAAACTTTAATACCCAACACATCAACCCTGTGTAAAGAATTCACAGGGAGAGAATGTGGGTGTGTTTCTTAATAGCAAAAGGTGATAGGATCACACTGCCTGGTGTTTCATACCTTTCCTGTGACAAGGGTTTTGTCACCACATCTAAGGAGGGACAGTATCAAGTAGGGATTTATTTATAACACTATTTATTATACTGAAAGAATTGTAGAGTCATGTTCTTGAAGAAAGGGCTAAAGAAACTCACAGTGTTTATCATAAAAAGGGGCTCATGAGAAGCATGGCATAGACTCAAATATCTCTTATTAAATACGTCATCTCTCTATGGTTTGAGATAGAGTACCCTTATTTAATTAAATTGATACAGAGTATATTAACTAAATTCAGACATCATAAATAAAATGGCAGTGCATGTGTCTGCTGTGTCATGGCAGAGACAGCCATCATCTGCATTCTTAGGTATCTAACCATAGTTCTGCTTTAACTCATAGTATTTGGGAATGGGGCATTGGTCTTAAGAGGACCCACATTGATATCTTACAGTTCCTTTACTCACAAACAATTTTATATTCACTGCTATTTCTCAAAAGCTTTAGAGTAAAGGGGGGCCTGAGACTGAAAATGTGATCCATTATTCTGAATAATAGTTGTGCTTGGTGTAATTGCCAAGTTTTATCTAATTACTACAGAATATAAAAATTATCAAAGAAGATTTTTTAAAGATCTATATGTGATGTCATAATTTCAAATCTGTGTAATATCTTTCATAAAACAATATAGGGCAACTTCATTTTGCATGTTGATTTCAGAAGCACTATAATTTATTCATACTAACCTGTATGCATACTCTGATTATACAAATACAATCATATTTAATGATTTCTCATATGCTTTGGAAGAAAACATAGTATAAATTTTAAAAATTGGCCAATTTTCCTTCTTTTGTGCAGTCATATTCACATTAGATTACAGAAAATCCCATTTATACTACAGGTGTTTGGTATTTTGTCTTCATATTTCTCTCTAGATTTTCAACTGGAGAGATTGTGAGACTTTTGCTCTCAGATTATACTTAAAACTACCACTGCATCAACTAAACAATTACCTTTTAAAAATGAAAAAAGGAAATTACAACAATTCACCCTGCAGTGTTCTCATTTTGATGGTGCAATCTCTTGCCTGCTAGGGCAGGGAAAGATACCTAGGATGGCATGTCTTATGGAAGGGTGCAGACATGGAAGCATTCTGACCACCTTCTATGACTACATGATCTATGTGTTCCACACCCGTTTAGAGACATGCTTTTGAACTTTTTTCTTTTTAAATTTCTCAGTGAAAACATGCACGATTTCATCATCACACAGCCCTAACGGAAAATTACATTTTTATATGGGACTATCCAGGGCAATTGTAGCAAAAATATCTGGTAAACAAACAAAACACGAATCAGTTCTTTAATACAGTTTGATACAAGATATAGGAAGGTTTCAGGAAGGCTAAATTTCCTCAATGAAATTCTAATAGCTATGTTCACAACCTTATTTCACCATATAATTTCTAAATCTAGATACACTGTGTAATTAATTTCACAAAAGCATGTTTGTTTTTAATTAAAATCATTTATACTCTGTAATTTTTCCAGGAAATTCAACATACATATACTTAAGTATTTCAGATGTGAATAGCTGCACTTTCTATATTCATTGGCTTGCATTCTTGTGTTAGCAACATTAGCATTATACAGTGTGAAGTGTCATTCAAAAAGACATTTACATTATAGTGATATTAACCTACAGTTTATCAAAACTTTAGCGAATCCAACTATACCAATCCATCTGAGGTAGCAGACTAAATTATATTCACATATTTTAAGGTTTATTTTTACCAGTTTAAAAAAAATGTACCTTCTCTGTTTGGAATGGATGCAAACATATGCACATATTCACATGCACATACACATAGATTAAAAAAATAAAATATAAAATGGGAAAGAGAGAGAGAATATGTCCTCATTTGTTTCCCAGGGAGTGGGCAGGTGCTGCACCGCACATTAACACTAAGTGATAACCAAACTCAGTAATATTGTTTTAAAGTGGCCTAGATGTAATTAATATAAAGCTAGACGGGGGAGACTGGAGGTCAGAAGCAAAAGCAAAGGAAAATTAGAAAGTAGAACAGAAGGTAGACACAACTCAAGACAGCCTGAAAATAATGTCTCGCTCAGAGGTGGAATCACGTAGATATAAATCAATGGCCAATGTTCTTGGCTACTGACATGGACAGAGTCCCAGTCATCAACCAAGCCACAGGCAGTACAGCAATAGTGCACAGGCAGAATGTCATTGACCTTGTGGGCTCTGGTCCAGTGGGGTAAATTCTAGTTTGAATACATCCCCCCTATTCATCTCTTGATCACAGATTGCTTTACCTTACTGTGGTATTCATGCTTGACACCTGCTATTTCAATAGTATTAGGATAAAGTCCATGAGATACTTGCTGCTCTGCTTCACGTGGGAAAACAAAATAAAATGATTCACACTGGAGTGAAAACAGCATTTCCATCATCTCTAAGAATTTTGTTCTCCCATGTAGGATCTCAGATTCACAGGGGACCTTTGCTTTCTTATTTCATTCTACCCACTTCTGTGTTATTTGAAGAACAACCCAATTATCCTTAAACTAAATGCTTCTCTCATCTGGAACAAAGTTTGACTTTTATCACACAGTTCTCATGTATTGCAAGCTCGTTGTCACGTCATCTCAGGCCCAGGATATAGGCTCTTTCTCAGTGATGCTTAAAAGGATTTTCCTCCCTTCAAATGATAATTAAATTAAAAGCAAAGTTGGAAAGAAGGCTTTGAGCTGCTCTGATGAGAAAGGTCACTGCGATCAGCAATCTGTTAGCACAGCTGTGCTGAGACACGACTTTCCAGCCACATCATTCCTGGTTTCTTCATAGCAAGTAAGAAGCCATTGATTTTGCTTGTTTTGAACATTTTCTTAAGCAGCCAGAAGCCAGCAAACACATATGCATTTGGAAAGCTTCGAGGAGACTTAGGTAAAGCATGAAATTAATTTCTCAAGATAGTCCACAGGAGAAAAAGACACTGAATGCACCACCATAAAAAGCAAGACAAGGGAACAAAACAAAAACAAAGCGGCAGAGTTGCAGTGAACCTGAGATTTGTCCTTTCTTTTCAAAGTGTCGTGTGTCATTGCTTCTCATGTTTGACCTCTGTACACCTGAAGTTGTTCTCTTTATTAATAAGTATTGCTTCTATCAGTTCTATATGATATATTTACTTATTCTTAGAGTCCAGTACACAGACAACTTATAAACTAAATAAACACCTCTGTGGTGATGATGGCTAGCTTTACCATGACTTAAAGACAAGGAAGATGTATGAGCAGAGAGGAATTCTTGACCTTTACACTATTTGGCTTCAGATAACAACCTTGTCTGTAGCTAGAGAATTAAAAGGTAATGTATTATTTCATATCTGTGTGTGTGTGTGTGTGTGTGTGTGTTTTCATATGTGTATGCCCGTGTGTGCAATTGCACATCGAGGCCAGTGAAAAACCTTGGGTATTGATTTTCAGCCTACATCTATGTCTTCATGTCTCTCATTCCTCACTGCCTTGGCTCTCACCAAGTTAGCTTGCCTGGCTAGCCAGCTAGGTCCTGAGATTCATGTGGTTCCTTCTCCCAGTGCTGGAATAACAAATGCTGGTCACCATTCTTTTTGTTTGTTTGTTTGTTTGTTTTTGCTTTCATTTGCTTTTGTTGTTGTTGTTTTGTATTCTGCTTGTTTTTGTTTTGTCTTATGTGATTTCTGGGTATAGTACTCAGGTCCTTATGCTTCCAAGACAAACAGTATTCCAGGTGAGGTTTTTCTTAGTCTGTTCATATTTCTTTGCAGGACCAGAATTTTCCTATGAGACAATGTATATTTAAACATGTCTTTAAATATTTCTTTTAAATTCCAGAAGTAATAAAATGACTGAATCCAATACAGAGACTAATAAGTAACTTTTATTTGTGCACAATATGATGTTACTTCTTTTAATAAATGAAAAATGACTAAGTCCATTATATATTTATACATATGTATGTATATGTATGTATATGAGAACCTGGCTATCATGGAATTCACCGTACATGGGTATTAGCTGACAAGTTAAAATTCTAATGTACTATTCACTGAGTGAGATCTACGTGGCCATGACTAGTACATTTAATCTACTTCAAAGTGGAAATGGTTTGAGTGCCTCAGGAAATACAGACATTTCCAGTTGTTTTTCTAAGTACATTATATGTTACGCCTTTTCTAAATTCTCACAACTATCCTTCAGGATACATTGTCCATTACTGTCATTGTACGTGGTCATTATGGAACAGGAAAACTTCCCAAATCTGAGCTGGGAAGGACAGATCTTTGAGCACTCTTAGGTTCTTCCCTTGGTGGCTTTCCTGGGTTTATCTGGGAAGACACAGGACATGCTGCCTCATTCTTCCCAGAGTCACTTATGCCAACAGTGCCCACCCTCCACCCAGTCACAGCAAAGGAATCCATCGCTCTACCCCTCAAACAAGATATGGCTGATGACACATTTATAACTATTGGGGGTCACTCAAAGGATTATTAAACTAAAAAATAGATTTTTCTTGATTTAAATAAAAACCTTATGTGCCATTATTTATTATTTAAAACATTCTTGCAATATAGTAAGACAGTACTTTTCAAACATAACAACAACAGAGGAGTGCATTAAATTATAATTTAATTACATGAATTAAAATGTAAAATAATGACCCTAAAATTGGTAGTTGGTAGTAACACAATTTCCTTTACATAATCCTCCCTGTGTTGTATTTGGAGTAAATGGACTCTGATACTTAGAACTGCCTTCCTGCGTTCCTGATGCTCTGTGATGAAGAAGCTGAAGAGTTCCTCTTTCCCCTCACATCCAGGACATGTCATGACCCTTGCTGAGGCAGGGAGGGCTTTGGGAGCTTTCTGGATGTGCTGAGTAGTTATTTTCTGTGAGCCTCGGCATGGCAAATGTGGTTGACTAACTGAAGTCCAGTCTTCTATTGTATTATTTATAGTCAGATTCTAGTAACGCACAGCCTTAGCTGGTGAACTTTCAGTGAGTAGACAGTTAGCTTCATGCCTTTAGGACAATTTCTCTCAACTTAACTGACATCAAAAAGACTTGGATCAACCTGATGTTCTAAACCTGAAATCCGTTACATTAGCCTATTATTAAAATAGTCTGAAAGGTAAGATGCGTCTAACTGTAGATCTGCCTCAGAATTGATGCCAATGCTTCACTCTTTGTCACAGCCCTACGCATACACCCACAATCCTTGTCCTAAAATAACTACTTTAAGAAACACCCAAAACTTGAAGGTAATGTGTAGCAGGAATCTTAGAATGTCTTATTAATAAGATCAAACCTGAAGCCAGATTTTGGGGTGAACACTGGAAGATCAGAGAAGCAGAACAAACCACAGCCACCTCACCTTGCCAATTCCTCAGCTGATCCTGTTTCCTCAGACTGGAAGCCTCTCAGTCCTCATCCAGAATGAATCTCAGCTGAGTAATGTTTCAGAATAAACAAAATATTACAATAAATTGCAGTTAGTTGTGTATTGCTTTTAAAGATTACTCTAACAAGAAGATATGAGAGGTATTAGATATTTTTCTTGTTGAGATGACAAGTACCTGCCCAGAAGAAGCTACAAGGTGAAAGTTATACTTTTATTACAATTCAAGGACATATAAACCACCATGTAAAGGAGGCATGGTGACAGAACCCTGAGTCTGTCGGACACTCTGCATCACAGTCAGGAATCAGAAAACAAACCAGAGGTGGGGAAGGATATCAAAATTCAAGGCCCAGTATCTCACTTCTTCCACTGAGGCTCTGCCTCCAAAAGGTTCCACAATCTTCCCAAATGATGCCACCAACTGGAGATGGATGTTCAAACACAAGAGTCTCTGGATGGGTGTTCACCTTTAATTCTCAGCAAAGTACTGCTTCTTATTACTTGGTGCTAAGTTGATATTTGATGGTAGCTTGGTTATGAGGCCATATTTTGTCATGTAATTGTAAAGTGAATAGGCACACAATCAAAAGAAATGGCTATGATGGAATGAGTTGGCAAGAACTGTACTGCCACATCCCCCATCCCCAGTGGCTCTTCCCTCTCTCAATTGGAGGGAGGTACTTATCTCTCAGAATCCCTGATTCTCTGTAGTCCTGGCCAGGCATTATTCATGGAAGAACAGGTGTCTTTACGAAAGGCTTCACCTAAATTAGTTAAGGGGATGAATTAGGAGGAGGAATTGAGTAAATGTGGAAAATTCCTCATTTTTGAAAGTAGGGGTGGTCGTTGTACAGAGTCAATGGATATGAAACACCATCATGACCCTGGGACTCACAAATTGTCCTGGGGTGTCAGAGAAATTTCAGTGCAGCTATGGTCTTCACTGAGCTGAACTTCAGAAGTATCTCTATCTGCTCTCCCCAAAGCTGTGGAGGCTGCAGTTCTGATGGATTTTTGTGGTATCTTTCTGTTTCCTGTATGGATTACCACATCGCTTACCTTCCTCATGGATGTCAGATGACAGGAGAATTGGACTGGTTCCAAGACAGCAAGTAGTCATATTTGAATGAGGAGTCACCCCAGGGGGATAGGACAAAGATTGAGGGTGGGAATGGGATCTATTAACTACAATCCCAAAAGGAGCTCTCTGGGACTTAGTGAAATATCCCCTGGGCAAGGGGATTTGAGATGTAAGGAATAGGAATTCAAATGGCTGGAGATGGATATGCATTTGGAGTACTGGAGAAGGATTAAAAAATATCTAGAGCAGGATGTTCATGGCAGGAGGTGGATAGAGACAAGACAGAAAGAATAGGCAGAGATTGGTGGTAGAACATGTCCTAAGCACCATTAAACCAAGGAAGTTTAATGTAAGCCAAAAGGCTTTAGAGCCTAAAGCCTGTTTCAGGCAAAGGACTTACATGATACAATTTTAATCTAAAGAGATTCATTAGCATTTCTCTAATTACAAAGGGTATTGAACACTTTCAAAGATACATCTTAGTTATTTTTGAGAACTCTCTTTATTTCTGGGAGCCATCCCCAGCAGTAGACAGGTCCCAGAGAGGAGGTAAGGAGTCAGCAGGTGAAGGAGTGAGCCAGGCATGGTGGTGGGAAGAATCTTGCAGCCTGACTGACTAGCAGCCAGAGTGCTTCTTTATTTATTCAGTAAGCAGAGATAGACTCATGTTGTTCCAAAGCATACATGTCCCAAAGCATATTTTGGATGGTGGACATGTGTTTCACTTCCTCTTGCTCATCTTTTAGTCATCATTAATAAACTATGACAGTTTTCCCTGTAGTTGGAGTTTTTCTGTGACTGCCCAGCGAGTGGTTGTAACAAATCTCTCTACTTGTGTCTCTCAAGTAAACACACAGGGGCTTATTATTATTTATAACTGCTCGGCCATTAGCTCAGGCTTATTACTGACTAGCTCTTACACTTAAATTAACCCATAATTCTTATCTATGTTTAGCCATGTGGCTTGGTACCTTTTCTCAGTTCTGCCTTGTCATCATGCTTCCTCTATTTCTGGCTCACACTCCTGACTCAGTCTTCCTCTTCTCAGAATTCTCCTTGTCTGCTTATCCCACCTATACTTCCTACCTGGCTACTGGCCAATCAGCATTTTATTTATCAAGCAATCAGAGCAACACACATTCACAGCATACAGAACAACATTCCACAGCATCCCCTTTCTGTCTAATCAAAAAGGAAGGTTTTGACTTTAACATAGTAAAATTACATACAGCAAAACAGTTATCAAGCAAGAATCACAGTTACAATATCTAGTCTATTTATATTTGGCAAATTTAAAGAAAATATTCTATCTATCCTATATTTGTGAGTCTAAAGTTTCATATCTAATTTATCTTTTATCATAACTAAGCAAAATTATAACTACCTAGTCTTTAACTACATCAAAGACCCCAGAAGGATATAATATTACCTAAGTAAACAGGAAATGCATTGTAAGCAACTTCCAAAATTCTGGAAATGACATAGACAGCTGGCTACCTGGACAGTTACCCAAAGTTCCTCTGCAAAATTGAGGCATCCATCTTTAGCCAATAGGCTTAGAGTCTCTCAGTCTCTTTTCTCTGTGTCCAGTAGAATATCTGGCAGTCTCTTCTGTGAAGCAGGAACCTGGAGAACCATCTCAGCTTGTAAAGTTCAGTAGTCACCTTCCAATGTGTCCTGCATGTCCATTTTATACAACATATTGTCAAGCACTTGACACAAGGGCACTTTTTTGCCCAGTGGTTAACTTTTGCCACAAAGAAAGCAAACTCCATAATGAGTTTCTTCCATGACCATTATCTTCTCTGAAGTATGGATTGATGCTGCCAGGAGCAGACCTGTCTCTATGTCCAGAAAGTCTAAGTTTTTAAAATATTTTAAATGCCATATTCTGTAGGTCTTTGAAGTATTTGAAGACTACCTACCTAATTGAAATATATCTATATATACCTAGAAAACTTAACTGACATAACTATAAGTTTGACTATCATAGAAGACTAATTATTAGTCTATATTTCTTAATTATCTATTTAAATTTAATTTAAAACAATTTAAATGAGTTACATAAACATAATACCTTAAAGAGTAGAAATATACATATAGTATAACAAAATTAACTTCAAATTTGTATCAATAAATTAAAATCCATAGCAATGTAAAACATTTTTAAGTAAGTTGTTTCTCTTTAAAAATAGGTTCAATAATCTACACTTTCATCCTATCGTATCTATACTATCCCCTTTTCTTCTTTAGAAAGAGATTGCATTTATAATCAACTCCCTTTTTATAAAAGTAAAAATTTATTAACAATATTTTGGGAATTTGGGCATAGCTTCTCATACTATTTTCTGTTGGATGAGGGTGCTGACAATCTAATGAGAATCCTGAGAAAATTAAAAATTATGGTCAAGTCCTGACTGGAGTAGACTGTGATGCTGTATTCTTGAAGGCCAGTTGCCTTGAAGCTGTTTTTGGATGTTGGATCATCTGGGCCATGGTGTCATCAGAGACCTTTCAGGGGGTCTTGCTGTTCAAACCATATTAGCCTGGAAGCAATCCACAGGTTCTCAACTTCTGTGGAAACAAAAGCAGAACCTCTTTTCCAAAGCAACATATCCTTAGACATAAATTTTAAAGGTAAGATACCTTTAAAATATATATACTGATTTAACTCAGCAGACTTTACAATCAAATGTCTTTCAATCAAATGTCTTTCTGTAGTTAAAAATCCCAAAAGCAACATAATCCAGATTCTCCATGTAATATCCATCTTTATGTGGCTTATTTCTTATATTACTTCTACTGTCTCTTTAAACGCTTTATTTTTAAAACTATTTCTTTATATAACTGTCTATATTCTTCTCTCTTCCAAGCGTGTGTACATTTTTATACACATTGTAAACTATTTAAAATCTTATTCTACCTGAATCTGCCTTATTGTGTAACTATTGCTTTAAACTGCAATGGCTAGTACGGAAGCAGAAGCCTTGGCTGCTGACTCTGCTCACTTCAGCTACCCAATATGGCAGTGGTAGGTTTACTGCCAGCTCTGGGAGAGCCATGCTCGCCACTGACTCTGGGAAACAATAGGCCCATGCCTCCATCCAGCAGCCTGTAGCTCAGAAACCATATATTTCTTTCCTTTTTTCTTTTTTCTTTTTTCCCCCCTGTGCTAGCAAAAGCTAAATCCACCACCCAGTGCACTGCATGGCTTGGAGAAACCTCTGTGTAACTCGGCGGGAATCCGCCATGCTGTAGCTCAAGTCCAGACACCACGGCTTCTCTGTATTTGGCATCTCTATATCTCAGCCAGAATGAAACATGAAGTAGAAAGCTGTTTTTGGTTCCTTTATTGTGTGTTTAGAAGCCCTTTTAAAACTCTTTTAGGCCTTATGGAAATTCGAGAGCCCCAAGTTGGTATGCCAATTATAGATGAATTTCTAAATGGTCTTAATAAATAAAAAACACAGAGCCAAATATAGGGGTAAAAGCCTAAGAGAGATCAGGGAAATAGAAAAAGTCACCAGCCAACCTTACCTCATCAACTCCATTTAGAAATTTGTCTACATTTCCCAATCATTTTCCCTCAAGTTTTGACATCATTGATAAATAGTTATCATTTTTACTCATTAATCCCATAACCCAATTTTTAAGAATCTAGAGGCATATGACAGCCTGTTCTTAGGCTGGTAGCTCTGGTTGCTTCAAGGATGCTAGAACAAACCAAAATTTCCAAGTCAGCCCACACAGATTGCCATGTCCCAAGAACTGCACTATTTACTCTTAGTGGTCAGGGTGCCCAAGAAAAGTCATCAGGCCAAAACTGCTGCAGTTATTATCCATCTTGCATAATACAATGTTTATGTTTTATATCTTTATAGAATTCGTTTATGTCCAATCCTGGCATTCTGTTGTTCTTTAGTCAAATGACATCACAGTGACTCTTTATGTGCTAACTTTTTTAAGAAAGGGAGGTCCTGACATCTTATTCTTTTATCATCTTTCCACTCCACTTTGCCTATCAGTGTAAGTCTCTGTGTAGGGAAGAGGTAACTTTAGCTAATCTAACGTTGTTGCTGTATATGCCATATAATTGCCTGAGCATAGAGTGGGAAGAAGCTTGCAATCCGATCTGTGGCCAACTCCTCTAGCTCACTGAATCTTGTTGACCTTTTTAAGTTTACTTTGTTTTGATTATCTTGTTCCTGAGTAAGTGCAGGGACAGATGTTTCAAGAATGTCTCGTAACCTCATAAAGAGACCTCTGGCTTTTTTTTTATGGGTGACACAACCTCCAAGGCATAAGGAAGACTGTCAAGTAGATAAAGATATCTCCCTTAAAGTAGGAGGGGTGGTATGGTCAGGACTTTCCTGGCGAAGCTTAGAAGCAATGCTTCTGGGAGAAGGCATAAATGATTCATAAAAAAAA